>PVHY01004103.1:0-98425 GCA_004024945.1 Uropsilus gracilis | reverse complement strand
ACACCAGTAAGAATGGCCCACATCAAAAAAACAGGCAACAACAAGTGCTGGCGTGGATGTGGAGAGAAAGGAACACTCTTACACTGCTGGTGGGAATGTAAACTCGTCCAGCCACTATGGAAAGCAGTATGGAGAACCCTCAAACTAATGAAAATGGAATTACCATTTGACCCAGCAGTCGCACTTCTGGGAATCTACCAGAAGTGGGTACAATGTGGGTACAAAAGGACACCTGTGCTCGGATGTTTATTGCAGCACAATTTATAATTGCAAGGACATGGAAACAACCCAAATGCTCCAGAACAGATGACTGGATGAAAAAGATGTGGTAAATATACACAATGGAATATTACTCAGCAATTAAAACTGACAAATTTGATGAATTTATGGAAACCCGGATGTACCTAGAAGAAATCATTCTAGCAGAAATGAGCCAGATAGAAAGGGACAGAAACCAAATGGTTTCACTAATATATGGTCAACCAAATGAAACTGCACAAGGGGAAAATGGGGACCAGCTGGAGTGGGTGGGAAGGGGAGGCGGTGGGTGACCCCCAGGGACTGAAATGATGTGAAATATATATAAATAAAAAAATTATTTAAAAAAAAGAGGAAGCAAAAAAAAAAAAAAAAAAGGACACATTCTTATTTGTTTCAACATCACTGGAGCACACTGGAGATGGCTCGAGCAGATTTCTTATCTGTAAAGGCAGCAGTTCCCTATCCTCCTATGATTACTCCAACCGAGAGACATTTCCATGAAAAATAAAGGTGTTTATCCCCATGATACTTTCTGCTAAGATAATGATTTCCCCTATCCTCATGTGCTACATGCCATGGGATCGTGGTTTTACCTTTCTTTCTGCTTAATTATTACTACATAACAACCATTCTTTTACCAGGGTATACAATGGGCTTGGAAACTCTAATAAACTGGTTTGGTTCAAGCTAGTAAAAAAAAAAAAAAAAAGAAAAATATTGGACATAGTTAATTATTTGAAAGAGATAAACAGTATCAAAAATAAGCAGTCACATTAAACAGCATTATAATATTACTAGAAAACTGAGCAGGCAATCAGTGATGCAAAACTCTCTAACTCAGGATGATAATGTTAGAAAAAGGGTTAGAGCTTTATTTAAACTGTTTATATTATCGTTTCAAATAAAATATATCTTATTTATAAAATATACCTTAATTATTTATGCTCAAACAATGTTCTGATAATATTGATTATAATGCATTCATGAACTGTATATTGACTGGAATATATGTTAATAGAAGATTGAGAAAAATCTTTTCTTTATTAAAAATTTAAAAGGCAGCTCTACTCAATAAAAGCAAATATTTCCTTAAAAATACAATGACTGAAGATTTCTTCCTTTATTTAAGAAATAGAAAAGACTACTTTTAAAATTATCTTGAACAATAAAGGCAAAGGATAAGAAAAATATATAAGAAATTTTTAAATTTACTTCTATGGTCCAGATTTTCAACCATCCATCAAGATCTCCTGTAGCAAGATACTGGTTCAGCTTATCTGTCGACATAATAATAGATCCAACTCCACTATGAGCCAAAAATTCAGCCAGAAGTCTTTTCTTAAATGTATTCCAGAATCGGACATACCCAGATCCTCCACATGATACCAGGTTAGCTCCTCCTAACATATAAGAAAACACTCAGTTAAGAAACTCACTATATCAGGAGTAGATTGCCCAGTGGAAAGCACATGTATGTTGGATAAGTAGGAGGTCTGAAAATTAATTCCTAGCACTTCGATCTCTCAAATATAAAATGAATGTAAACCTATGAGAACCTCACTTGTTTATGTTGAATATTAAATGATATAAAATGTATAAGAATTTCTATTAAGTTTAGTTCTCATCATTATTTTGATATTATTGGATTCCTTAATTAATTTTACTCCAAGTAAACTTGTGAAATGTTAACTTCAAAATTATATTATACCATACTATTCTGGTTATAAAAGTCTATCTTTTTTAAAAAATCCACTGTATACATACACCAAAAAGGTAGAATTTTCCATGTACAGGTCTGTACACATATATGTGATTGTAGCAGCATTGTTACTGATTTCTCCATGTAACAGTATGCTTGGAATCCTACTTATAAACATGTTTTAAGTTTTTCATCAAGAATTCATTGTAAGCCTTTATGAAGCAGTTTTCTGGTTCATAAGCTTAGAAGTAACCTTTCAATTTTCCATTTTGATATGCTTTGTAGAAGCACTTTACCTAAATTATTCTTCTGTGGCAAAGTTCCTATTATTATTTGGTAAATCTGTGGATGACTTCCAATTTGCTTCACAAATGTGCTGTTGATTAGCAGTCATATCTGCTTAAAGTAGAGATAATGGCTTGTAGCCATTTCTGTGCAGTTTGGGAATACTGATAACATTAAGAAGAATTAGTATTGAAATGAGAGCAATTTCAAGATAATAATTCACGTTGTGAGCTCTAGAAAACAGAAAGTTTTTAAATCCAAACTTCAAAGTTTAAGTGTCCCACAAGGTTTCTAAAATTATACATTGGCTCTTTCTAGTTTGAAACACTACTGACTCTTCATGTTGAAAATTTTATATGAAAATCATGTAGATTGTTCACCTGCAAATAAAATATGCAAACATGAAATTTAGAAAACATGGTTCTAATATGCTTCTTTTTTTTTTTTTCAGGCATATATTACCTTATATCTAGTTTTCTAAAGTTTGGAAAAACTACTTCTAAAATATATTTTTAAAATAAAAGTTAAAAAAATGCACTATTCTCAAAAGCAGACTTTTAGTTTGGAAAGATGCAGACAGTATCAATACCATGCCAAAATAGGTATTGAAAACAGAAGAGAAATTAAACATGATTACATCATCTATGTAATACCAAAAGACCACAGGCAAAACATTTTAGCAGCATCCAAAAGGAACTGCTAAGTTGATTTATTCTGGTAAGTATACATACCTGACACTGATTTATTCTGGAGAGTATACATACCTAAAGTCCTGTCAATAAATAAATGAAGAAATGAACGAAGAAAACATGAATGGCAGTAGGCAGCTCTCTTAGCTTAATATAAACTGTTATTTTGAATTTCGTTTTTGCCCCTAATCTCTAAATTTCTCCCACTTCTCTCCTGTCAGAAGCAGAGTCATCAGTCAGACTTCTACCACGTTAGCTCTCCTAGATATAATTTCTGACTAGGTACTCTACAATATCACTCTTCTTTAAAATTTCTGTGGCTAGAATACCACCATGTTCAGTTGTTGCCCATAGCAGACTGGACTGCATTCTTCTCACCCTGAAATGGCATGTGAGGCAGAGTGTAAATTGCCTGGAGAGCTCAATCTTTCTCTTGCTCCAGGGAGTGTCTCCTGAACCCTGACTTATTACATTGTGGCTGGTGGCCTTTCATGACCCAGTACTGACAGACTAGAAAGAGGAAACTTGAAGAGACCTATATGGGAATAGATTGAACTTCCTTTATTGACCCTTTTCCCAACAATTTACAAAGTTTCCAAGCAGACTATAATCAAATGTACAATAAATGTATATATATTTTACCTGTCACCTCAGTGTTTTTTCTTGTTTGAAGGAAGCAAAGTCTCATAACAGCATCACTACGCTCAGTGTTAGCCTCAGCAGAATAGGCCCCCAGGGCAGCCTGGTCTGCACCAGGAGAGGAAGGGCAGCAACTCCCAGCTAAATGCTGGGGTTCTGTGTCTGTGATAAAGACAAAGCCAGGAGAAACATGTTTTTCAAATGACTGTCTATGACAAAGAAAATGTCCCATTTTCAGATGACCACACACACATGTCTACAATGGTTTTTAGTAAGCATCCATTGAGCATTCTGCTGTTCACGTCTTCCTTCCCAACTTGGAAAATTGTTGGATCCTAGTTTTGTCTTGCATATTCCACTCATGCTAACTGTTTTCCTTGATATTAATTAACAAGGATTTCATTCTGTAGTCATTTATGACATCCTAAAGTTTCTGTTATGATCAAGACAAATCTGCTATTCATGTGATATCAGCTTATTAATAACTAATACGAATCTTGCAAATAATGTTATGAATATGATATATAAGCCTATTTTACTATAATTAAATCACCAATTTTTAGCAATATTTGTGAGTTACCCAAGGTTCATTGTCTTATCAAAGTGATTAAAGAAACTTGAGATTTACTCCCCTTAACACATTCTCCATTACATGTGACTTCTTCTCTAAATGGCATTTTATTTCCCCCTCTCCCTTAATGGCATTTTAACTAGCCAATGATATCATTTCTATGGCTAAAAACTGGGGATATTCTTCTTGGAATCTATGCATAATGATGGGAAATCTATGCAGAAGTGTCTGGAAATTTTCCATGAAAGTATCTATAGCAAGATCTTTCACAAAATTTTACAAATTTGATTATCCAACTTTCTTCCTTTGCTAACTCTCTGTGCATTTAATCAGTGCTACAACTCAGTTTGCTATAAAATCAAGCTGGCACTCTCTTAAGAGTGCATATAGGAAGTGGCAAAATTTCACCCTTCCCATGAAGGGTTCAGATGAACCCTAATGGCTAGATCTTGGTACATAAAACAGATTAGAACTTTGTGTCTCAAATCAAGTCAGCTCCAAATCCTTAATTTTGTTTTTTACTTTAAACAAATTACTTTCTCAGCTTTTCATACACACATGCATGTACACACACACACATCTATATGCTTCACACACACACACACAAATCTATATGCAATGATCAGTCTTTGCTAAGGTACAATTCAACCTCTTTGATTTTATCCAGTTGAAACAATAGAACCTCACTAGACCATGAAGAATGACATATTCATTACCCAAATAAATTAGTCTAAGTAAAAATCTTTAGTAACTAAGGAAACTGAAATAAAATGTGAAAAGCAATTCTCAAGACATTTTGCTTAAGGATAAAATATTCATGTGCTCTTCTAAACTCCTATAAAATACAATGTACTCCCACAAAATAATACTCCTCACAGGTAACTAAAGCAAGAAATAATTGAGATATCCATGTGGCATAATATTTAATCCAAGCATTAGATTGATTCTGAGAAGCTTAACAAGTGAATGCAGGTTCCAATTTTGCTATCAAGGGATACCCACAGTTCATGCAAAGTCACCTTGGCAAGATTTACTGGCAAAATTTAAACTAGATAAAGATAAGATGACTGCTTCCTGATGTCAGTAATTCAGAAATGATAATAAAGCATGAAGAGAAGCAACCCCATGCCATGAAGAATTTGTTAAGCCAAATTCATTTTAGTCACTTTTATAAGTCAATAAAATCACTAATTCCTTACACTTACAGCAAATCACATATAATTTAGGAAGATGCTGTTTCAGGTACATGCATAAAGAACTAATACTACTGCAGTTTGAATGTCTCATTATTGTAACTTTAACTTGCACTCACCCAATCTTGATTTTATCAGCATTTGGTAATCAGGATGAAGGACATAATAAGCATTTTCAGTGCTATTGTTCCATAGAATGATTTCTCCATCGTAACTCCCTACATGAACCAGGATGGAGAACACAGATTTTCAGAAAGTTAGAAAATATAAGCAAAAGTAATGAGAAGGTACTCTCTATATATATTTTAGAGACATGAATAACTAGCATTTTTAATCAGATTCAGAATTTCTAATTTCACAACACACCAGTACACTGAGTGTGACAGAAAAACTATTACAACATTTTCATGTTATAGTAAAAAGTATTCTAAATAAAGGCTTTGTAATTTAATATATTGAGCTCAACTCCTGGTTCTACCACCAACTATTCGTGCAACTTTTGGCAAACTGTTTAACTTCACTTAATGTCATAATTCCCTCATGTATAAGCTAGACTAAAAAATTGCATTTCTCAGGCCGGGCACGGTGGCTCATGCTTGTAAACTTCAGCCTATGAAGCGGCCGGGGCTAGGGATCGCGGTTCGAGTCCCGCCTGGGGCCCATAGCGAGACCTAGTTCCAAAAAAACAGCTGGGCATGGTGGAGGTCGCCTGTCATCCCAGCTACCTGGGAAGCTGAGGCTGGGGATTGCTTGAGTCTGTGGTACCCCGGGCAACGAGAGCCTACGGTTTCACAGGCAAAAATAGCAAGACCTAGTCTCAAAAAAAAAAAAAAAAAAAATTGCATTTCTCTACTAGAATTGTTGTGAAGAAAAATACTTAGAAACAGACAAATCAAGTTTTCTAGGTTTTTTCTGTTTCCTGTATTTTTGAGTGTGTGTGTGTGTGTGTGTGTGTTCTTTTCACTCCTTATCTCCTGTATTCTTTGGTGAATATCGCTTTCTCCAACCTTAAAATTTCCCCTACTGAAAACTCTATTGTTCAGTTTGGGCACCTGAGAAGATGACCTAGCAACTACTCAGAGTGACTCTAGAACCAGTAACTCCTATGAGTTGCAACAGAGTTGGAATTGCCTGTGAAAGCCAAAGACTTGCACAGCTTATACCAAGAGACATGATGGAGAATCATAGTTCACTGAATAAGAGTGATGTGAGAGGAGATGCTGGAGGTTTTATTTAACTAGTTTAAGTCAGAATCCACCTGTAGCCTTGTCCACTGCAACAGCAGTCCCTTCCGAGCAGAGGTTGGACCCCCCATTCTCCAGTGTCCATTCAGGGGAGAAAGTGACAGTGAATGAGGAAGTTAAGAATTGGGTACAGATAGTAGAGTTAGGGGATCCCAAACCTAGGTGTCCCAAGGCCATTTATCAAACTGATCATTTGGAACCAGGAGGGTGTCCTAAGCCCATTTATCAAACCGAATGAGGAACAAGTGGAACTGTAAGCCCATTTATCACTGAGAACAAATTGGTTGAATGAAGGTGAAAATCGAATGTTCAGTACACCAGCAAGAGTAAAATGCTAAAGTAATGAACCAAAACTCATTTTAGGAAAGCAGACCAGGTAACCTGGGAGACTCAGTGGGCCTCAGTCACCGAGAATACCCTACATGACCCAACCAATCTACAAAAGACATAATGTTAAATCCTCCAAGATCGAGGATAAGAACACTCCATTCACACTTGATGCAAACGCAACAGAAGGTTTTATTTAACTAGCTTAAGTCAGGATCCACCTGTAGCCTGGTCCACTGCAACAGCAGTCCCTTCAGAGCATAGAGGTTAGACCCCCCATTCCCCAGTGTCTATTCTTTTATACAGTTTTATACAGTTTCAGGGTCTTGAGGAATTTTCCACTGTGGACCCCTTGGTTGATTTATGGCCGATGGGTGTCTCTGGCTGACCCCTTGGAGAAACAATGTTGTTTTCCTGGAGCCATAAAGTCTAGAGTCCTGCAACAGAACTTAAGGCAAAAGGGCATGGGGAGGCTGAGGGGGAGTGGACTACAGGCTAGCACTCTTATCAGCTACATTCTACATTTTCCCCCTTTGTCTGGGGTGTTACATGCTAACATTCTTATTATCTATACTCTACATTGCCCCCTTTGTCTTGTGAGTTAAGGAACTGGACAATCTTGTCCAGGTCATATGTCACCATATGGGCTTCCCTCCTGATGTATGGACATGTACTGCTGCCAAAGAACCATGAGCTACACAGAGGAGACACATTCACATATGAAGGCGAGCAGCCAATTAAGTAGGCATGGGCCAAAAAATGAGGGTCAACAATAGCACCAATAATGGTCCTAGGAGGGGAAGAAGATAGGGCATTCATCCACCCAGTCCTTTCCAAAAAAAAAAAAAAAAAAAGAGGAGGAGCAGCTTTCTAATTGTCTGTGGCACTTTTCCAAGTCTTCTTGTAACTGCCTAATTTTGTACGTAAGAATAATGCCAAAACATCCCATTCCTACCCACTATAAGCATATAGACACTCCTTACCCTTTCAGTGACTACCTACTCAAAACCTTATCTGCTTATAGAGCTTCCATTTCCTTCTTATCTGTCAATTTATTTCTTGCTTTTCTAACTGAGCTCAACACTGAATTCTTTACTCAATGATACAAGAACCAAGAGCCCTTCAGAATACTCAAATCCCCAGGCCTAATTCACAAGGGGTTGGGGTGTTACCTCTCAGCAAGGGAACCTGAGGAAGGAAAGATGAATGCTATGAAAGAAGACGCTGCTCACTGAGGTAACATACTCAAAAACTGTCTTCCTTGTAGACCAGATGTCTCTACATAAAAAGAAAAGTGTACCAGCCCCTCCTCTACCCCTGATACTTGTACTAGTCACTTGAAGTATAATGTTAGCACACAGACTATAGAATCATGAATCTGGAATGCAACAAAGTAGGGACATCAAAAGTGTAAAAAATATGAGTCAGCAACGCATTCATGCCAGAGGCTGGATCCCTCCAAGCCTCCACCCAACTTGTGACTCAGCAATCAATCAATCAATCAACAAACAAACAAATAAATAAATAAATGATAGAATTACATCACCACCAGCTGAACTAGAAAAAGTTCAAGACTCTTAAGTTTTACTGCCACAGATGCATCAAAAATGGAATCTCAAACAGCAAAAGGCAGACAACAAAATGATTCCATTTAAGATTGTAAATTTTAAGGGTGGTATGCTAAAATGTGAGAATAGCCTTGATTAGAATTTCCTTTCAGAAAGATACAAGGGGGAGGAAGAAGTAAAACAGATTTTTTCATTGTAATGTGATAACTCAGGAGCTGTTCCTGGAAGGAGGGAAAGCAGAAATAAGGATACATAAAGAGGGTTGGAATAAAGAATGGGATTATTCTGCCATTTGTGGGATGAGTATTTTGGTCAGGGACTCTGGAGGATGAAGATGTGAGCCATGTGAGCTTGGCCATGTGGCCAAGGCCTGGGGCCTGCAGCCTTTGGCTGACCCTGGCTAGGAGTGTGTCTGTTAAAGGAAGTTAAGGAGTTTGGAGATTTGAACTCCGTGTTGGAGTTTGTTTGCTGAGTTTGACTTGTTCTCGGAGAGGCTGTGTGAAAGCCAGGCCTGCAAAGAAAGTGAATTGTGCTGGTATTGGTACTATGGAGCTTCTTTCTACTGCCTGGAGGAGGACAAGGAGAAGATGGCATGGAAGAGTTAGAGTGAAACAGGAAACAAAATAAAAAGACCTTTTGACTTTGACTTTTACACATACAGGTCTGCTTCTCTCCATACGAAGCAGGCTACAAGTAGTTACATTAACAATTGCCTTTAACTTTAACTGGACACACATATGCCTGCTTCTCTCCCTAGGAAGCAGGCTACACACTGTTCATTAGCATTTTCACTGATCACCTTTACCATTGATATGCAAAAGCCAGCCAGCTGCTTCTCAGCTCCCAGCTCTAAAAACTGCAGAAAAGAAAAACTCAGAAACACAGTTTAAACTTTAGACTAGTTTGCCTCAGTTTACCGTCTCTTAAACTGTAGGTTCTTTCCACCATTCCCAGTCTTCTCACCAAAATCTCAAGTCAAAGCAAGACTATCAGTGCAGACTAATTTATTTCTAACAAAGTGATTTCCTAATTACTACAAAAGAAACATGTATGTAAAACTCCAATTACTTTAACATTGTCCAAAACCTTTCTCAGCATTGTCCAAAGTCCTTTCCCCAGATTGCCCAAAAATCCTCAGTCTCTCAGTCCTGATCGTCTCACTAATGTCCAGTCAGAATTCATCTCCAGACACTTGAAGACACATTCCTTTGGCTGTTCCCTTGGCATGCTCCTCCTTGTCTTCCATGCTGTCTTCTCCTTGTCCTCCAGGTAGCAGGAACTCCATGGTGCCGGACCAACAAAGTTCACTTTCTTTTCAGGCCTGACTATCGCACGGCCTCTTCCAGACACAAGTCAAACTCAGCAAAACAAACTCCAATGCGGAGTTCAAATCTGCAAACTCCTTAACTGCATTTAGCACACATGCTGCCAGTCTGGGTCAGCCAAAGGCTGCAGGTCCCCAAGCCTGGCCACCTGACCAAGTCCACATAGCTCACATCTCTACCCTGTGAAATGGCTGATCCCAAATCAGAATTCAAATCTTTCTCCTCCATGAATCTCTCTATCTGACCACCATATTGGATCTCCATATTGGAATCCCTCTCTTTGTTGACACACCCTTTATATACCCTGATTTCCCACCTTCCAGGAACCAGACCTGGACCATTTTACTTCTTCCTCCCCCTTGTTTCTTTCTGAAAGGAAATTCTAATTAAGGTCATTCTCACATATTAGCATATCTGTCCTTAAAATATGTAATCTTAAACAGGAAACAATGGGGGGCTAGCACACCTATCAAAGGAGCATGCCAAAGGAAGATGTCTTTGAGCATGTGGAGATGAACTCTGACTGACTGATATTGGTGAGATGATCAGGACTGAGAAACTGAGGACTTTTAGACAATCTGGGGAAAGGACTTTGGACAATGATGAGAAAGGTTTTGGACAATGTTGAAGTAATCAGAGTTTTACTTTCTTTTTGCAGTAATTAGGAAATCACTTTGTTAAAATAAATTAGTCTGCACTCTGAGATTCTTGCTTTGGCTTGGGATTTTGGTGAGAAGGCTGGGGATGTTGGAAAGAACCACGGAAGTCTAAAAGAGGGTAAATTGAGGCAAACTAGTCTAAAGTTTAAACTGTTTCTAAGTTTTTCTTTTGTTTAGGTCTGAGAGAGGGGGAGTGAACTGAGAGAAGTTGGTAGCTTATTTTTGCATACCAATAGTAGGTGAACAGTGAAGATGCTAATTAAATGGTTAGAGCCTGCTTCCTAGGAAAAACAGGCAGAGGTGTTCAAAGTTCAAGTCAAAAAGTCTTTTTTTTTAAACCCAGTTTCAAAAATACAGCATGTGGTACTATAAGAACACACACCAAAAAATATGACATTATGTTATCAGCTGGGGCAGTAAAAAAGTCCTTTTTTCCAGCTTTTCCTAAAGCAGAGAAAAACCTTTACCTTTTAATCTGATATAAAATTGGCAAAAGCCTTTATTAACCCTTAAGTTTCCACACACAAGCTACCTTTGTCATTTAGATACCTGCTGCTCACCCCGGGGTCTTTTCCATCTCAAACTAAAGAAAAAAAATTCTATTCTGGGAACTATCTTCTGGCCCCTTCAGGTTCTCCTGCTGGCAGCCTTGCTATGTAATTCCAACATAAAAATCTCAATAGATGAAATAAAAGTATCTTAAGGAAAAGCTGCGGAAGCAGAATAGACTAACTGGAGATTCAAACCAGTAACCTAAAGCTAATAAAGAAGACAGAAAACAGATGGAAGAAATGAGCTATAACTATTCATTGTTATCAGGCCTCTATGCTGTCATATTAGTCAAATTGTAAATTGTATTCAATATCTTCTGGTCATTATTTTGATTTTGACTTCTCAAAACTAGACACAAATTTTTTTTAAAAACTAAAATGCAAATTATTTAAATAAGCACAAGAATTTTTTTTTCAAACTGAGAATAAATGCTTTTGTTTAGCTTTTAGTCAAAATGAAGCCATTCTTCAACATTACTTGAATGAGATTTTATTAAGGGTTAGTATGTGCTCCTTTTGGGAGTCATTTGGGTCCCCCAGAAATATGATCTGTAAGCAACACTCATAATGCTGCTCCTGGAAAAAAGACAATAAAAATAAAAGCCAACATTTACTAATGGATTACTTAATACCACTTATTGATTTATTTCTTCCTTAGTCCATTGGGCCTCCTCCCCCTCTCCTCACCTCCACCAACCCCCTCTCATATCTTCAATTCTACAATCAAATGTCTAAGGTTTGTTCTTTTCTTTTGTTGTTTTTATTTACTTACTATATTTTTTCTACTTTTTTCTCTACTTTTTTGCTATGTTCCAGCATTATATTATGCCCTTTCACACATTGTTATTTAATACTCAGAATAAACCAATATATTTATATATTATTATTATCAAGTGAAAGTATAATTTAAATTAATGACTCAATGTCATGCATTGATAAGTGGTGGAACCAGGATTTGAAGCCAAGTATCCAGTTTCAGGAGCTTATGGTCATAATCACTAGTGTATTACCTTATTGCCCTAAAAAAAGAAAAGTAGATTTAAGTACATGGGCTGTTTAAGAAATTTATGTACTTCTTCAGTTTAAAAGTTGGCTTTTTTTTAAATATGTGAGTAAAAAGAAACCAAATTCCCATCACTGATTTCAATTAACCTGTAACAAGTGTTTGTGGTGGTAAAAATGCTGCACACAGGATATCATCATGGTGCACTTCTCCTCCTTTCCATTCTTCAGGCTTGAGGAAAAATTGATTAAAGTTCTGAGGTCGGAATACAGTAATAGCTCTAGGAAAAGAACATGGAATTTAGTAGCAGACCCAAAAGCAACAGAGATATTGAGTAGCCATTTTCTGCTAGGTAGTTATGATTTGAAAAATCTAAAAATCTATGCTCCCCTAATTTTCATTCCCAATTTTCATCCATAATCCTGAATTTCTCACATTGAACATTATTTTGGATTCTTATTGAATTTACTCATAAGTTATGAATATTTAGTCAGAAGGTTAGGTATTCTTACATAATCATTAACACCAAATATGCATGCATTTATCAGATTAAAAATTATCACCAAAACTCAAAGCAAATTTTCCCCATGTGAATACTATGGGACCACTAAGAATTTTATGACAATAACAAGAAGAGGATGAGTCTGTGAACCAATAATATTTGATCATATTATAAAAATTGATAAGGTTTTGCTCATCAAAATTTCTAAGATATTTAACATGAAATGACAAAGAATACCTGATCAACTCACATGGAAGTCCAGGTGTAGGAGTCACAGAAGCCTAAATGGAGAAGTCAAATTTGATCTGACCATTACAGATGGGTAGGATTTGATGACAAAGACATTCTTGACAGAGGAACCAGGATGATCAATAATAAGGTTAAAGCTTAATTTTTTAAAAAATGTACTAGCTTTTCTGTCCTTAAAAATTCAAATGTGTGGATCTGTTATTTAAGATCTAATCATATTCAGTTGCAAGCAACATTTTAAAAAGTATGTATCCCTATATTTCTATCCTTACTTCTCAAAGTATACCATGAATGTCCAACTTAATAGCTAACAGGACTATTGGAGGTCACAGGGTCAATAATATATAATTTCCTGAGAATTTTACTTGGAGTTTGGCAAAAAATATTTTTATATTCAATTAAAGGTCAATGGATTAATGTAATAGAATATAAAGATCACCTAGATTTTAAAGACAGAATATGCGATTTCAAATAAATTTATAATTTGCAGGACCTAATTTGAACTGTTAGGAATTTTTAGGGTGTATATTTCCAAAACTCATACTCTTGTTTAAGTCAAAGGATATTCCTTTTGCTTTCTTAGAATCCTTTGTGTTTATTGTTGCTTTATTTTCACTCATGATTTACTCCTCCACCCTTTATGGATTTCCTTTCACAAAAAGACTTGCCTCTACTTATCCATATATCAATTCTCAAAGACTCACCTTTCCCTAGTAAGCTTCCTTAATAAGAATTAAAAGAAATATTACCCACTCTGGTCTTTTACAGCATTCACATTTTACTATTCAGATTTAATAAATGTTATCTAACAATCTTCTGCTATATTATAAATTCTCATAAATTAGGGATATTGCCTTATTTGCAACCCCACAGTAGTGACAGTTGTGATATACACATCTTAAATGTTCAAGTAAATGATGTAAATGAATGAAAAATTTTTTAATCAACTGCCAGCTACTCAGGTTAACTTGCCTGGGTCACCCTACCTCAAGACTTTCCCTTGAGTCAGTCTCAGATCCTTTACCCTACATATTTCTATTAAATTTAACAGTGTGTGATATTGTGATCTTTATTTACTTATTTCTCACCTCACCTAACATAAATAAGTTCTAAGAGAATAGAGGCTATTTCCCTTCTTTCTATATCAGTAGTGCCTAGTACCTACCACATTTGTAATATTTTAATAAATATTTGTTGATTCAACATGCAAATTAATCTATTTTAAATCAATTTTAATATTACTGTCCTTTAATAACACTATGAATCTTATCAATATAAAATAATAATGCCATTTGCAGTTGCTATGAAATTGCTATGAATATATAATAGTTTTATATGTATGTTTTTAATTTCCTCCTTATCTATCCTTAAGTTTGGTTGCAGACATAATGGCTTTAGAATGGAAAGTGTGGGGTAGGAGTGAGAGAAAAAATGTCAATCCCAACTTTCCTATTGTCTTTCAGACAAAATTCAATGTCAAATGTCTTCTTGCTAAGGTACCCATATTAATTCAATATACTTAAGGAGTACCATTACACAAAACGCTCTTTATAAATTGGTGTAAAAAGTAGCCTTTCTAACATTTGACCTTGTGTGTCAAAATGCTGAGAAATGAATTAGCTGCCACCTTCCACTTAAAACCTAAGTTGAAACTTTCATTTGAAATGACAGTTATCCTTAAAGTACCTTCAGAATCCACACTGTATTTCTTACTTTTTCTGTTTCAAAGATAAGTTTTTTAAAATTTGTACTTTTGCCAACAGTAAAATTAAAGTGCAGAATGAGCCAACTTTTAAGCCATTTTAGGAGCCTGAGACAGTTATTCTTTGTGACATTGAAGGAATTTACTGGTTCAATGCCTCACATTTAAATCCTGAGAGTACTGCAATCCAGTCATTGTATCATCCTATGAAGGTGACCACAATTCTAAATCAGAATTTAGAGTCAATGACCAATTCTCTGAGACCAAAATTAATTTACCTGTAAAGTGAAAAGAAATTGTAAAAAATAAATTTAAGCAACAGTCTTCTGATTGAATGAGGAAGGAAAATAACTTTTACTAAAACTTAGCCTGTAGAAGTTGTCTTGGAGACAGCAAAAGTATACAGTTAACTATTTTTTTCCCTTAGAGGTTAATTATTCTTGTGGTTTTAGTTAAGTTAACCTAAGAACCTACCCTGCACTAATCTATTGCTTTTGTGACTTAAAGGAATAAACCAAGGGTAGAAAATGAATTTAATATACATCAATTCATCTTTATCCTGTTTCCCCAAATTTGCAAAGTTAAATTTTAGACAAGAAACCATATTGAAGATTTTTTGTGAATTTCACACGTAACTGCAGTCTGTTTACTTACAAAATCAGAATGTTTGAAATTTTTATTCTTTCATCTTAATACTAGAGACTGAATCATACAAGATTATTTCTGGTCTGTGGTCTGAGCCACTCAGATTGGGAAAGCCAACCTGAAGGTCAACAGCTTCCACCACGAAGCCCAAAAGCTCAGAAAACAAGGACACTCACTATCAAAAGCACATGGGCAGAGTTAACCACAACTAAATAGGATTCAACATGCCTAATACTAGAGCAGTAGTCACCCAATACATAGAGCAGATCTGAACGGAAAACACAGGAAGGAGGAAGAACATAAATACTCAAGCAAGTCCTAAGACAAAGGATTCAGAATCAACATGATAAAAGCACTCAAAGAGGTCAAGGAAGAGGAGGGGGAAAGGGAAAGCAAAAGGGTAGAACCTTTCAATGAATTAAGAGAAGTAGTAGAAAAATATTAAAAAGAATGCAACAAAATAAACAATATCATTAGCGTGCAGAAAAACGAAATTGAAACCCTAAATAAGAAACTGCAGGAGATGCAATGCATAAGAGGAGCAATAGAAGAACTCAAAAATGCAGAGAAGAGCCAGGAAAGCAGATTAGAAGAAATAGAAGAAAGAATCAGCACACTAGAGGATACAGAAGTAGATAGAATGAAGAAAGAGAAAGAGAGAGAAAAGCAGAGTAAGAAAACAGAAGAAAAAATGAGAGATCTATCAGATACCCTAAAGAAAACAAATATAAGAGTAACTGGAATACCAGAAGGTGAAGAGAAAGACATAGGATGTGAAAGGCTCTTCAATGAAATAATGGAGGAAAATTTCCCAAACCTAAAGAAAGAAATGAAAATAGACATACTGGAAGCAAAAAGGACACCAAACTATTTTAATGAAAGAAGAAACACAGCAAGACACATCACAGTAAAACTTACAAAAGCTAAAGATAAAGAAAAATTATGAAAATAACAAGAGAGAGGAAACAGATAATCTACAAAGGAAAACCAATCAGATTGAATTCAGATTTCTCAGAAGAGACACTCCAAGCAAGGAGAGAATGGCATCAAAACACTCCAAGACAAAAAGTGCCAACCAAGAATACCCAGCAAAGCTGTCCTTCCTTTATGAAGAAAAACCTGAACCTTCTCAGACAAACAAAGCCTACAGAAATTTGCTACCACCAAACCCCCTCTCCAAGAAATCCTGAAAGAAGCCCTAAGATTGAAACCTGTACAAGAATAAAAAAGAATGAACAATAAAAAGAAAAGAACAAGCTAAAACAGAACCCCAAATGACCACCAGGAACCCATTGTTAGACCCTCAAACATCAATAATTACTCTAAATGTCAATGGGCTAAACTCATCAATAAAAAGACATAAAGTTGCAGACTGAATTAAAAGACAAAACCCAACATTCTGCTGCCTCCAAGAAACACATCTGATTCTGAAAGACAAGCATAGATTGAAGGTAAAAGGATGGAAAACAATTCTACAAGCAAACAGCCCCCCCCCCAAAAAAAAAGGCAGGAATAGCCATCCTTATAGCAGACAAAGCAGATTTCAAAATAAAAAAAGTGACAAAGGATAAAGATGACCACTATCTAATAGTTCAAGGGTCAACCAACCAAAAAGACTTAACAATTGTCAACATACACTCACCAAATGAGGGAGCACCAAGATTTATAAGACAGCTACTAAGAGAGCTGAAAACAAATATAGATGAAAACACATATGTAGTACGAGACTCAACACCCCACTCTCAACAAAGGACAGATCAAAAAAACAAAAGCTACACAAGGACACAAAAGCCTTAAAAGAAGACCTAGACAAAATGGACCTAATACACATCTATCTACAGGATGCTACACCCACAAGGAACAAAATACACTTTCTTCTCAAATGCACATAAATCATTCTCTAAAATTGACCACATACTAGGCCACAAGGCCTAAATACACAGATTAAAATAATATCAACTTTTTTTTCAGACCATAAGGGTATCAAACTAGAAATCAACAATGAAAAGGAAGCAAGAAGAACACTTAACACTTGGAGACTGAACAACATGCCTCTAAAAGAAGAATGGGTAACTGAAGAAATTAAAGAAGAAATTAAAACTTACTTTGAAACAAATGACAAAGAAGACACAGAATTCCAAAATGTCTGGGATGCAGCAAAAGCATATCAAAGAAGAAGGTTCATAGCGGTACAGGCACATATCAAAAACCAAGAAAATAACCAAAAAACAACCTAATCTACCAACTTGAAAAATTAGAAAAAGAGCAACAGAAAAGCCCAAAATCCAGCTGAAGACAAGAAATAACAAAAATAAAAGAAGAAATAAATAATCTAGAAGCCAAAAAGACTATCCAAAAGATTAACGAACCAAAAGCTGGTTCTTCGAAAAAATAAACAAAATTGATAAGCCCCTTGCAAAGCTCACAAAGGAAAGAAGAGAGAAAATCCTAATAAACAGAATCACAGATGAAAGAGGAGAAATTACAACAGACACAAAAGAAATCCAAAGGATAATAAGAGATTATTATGAACAACTCTATGGAAATAAATACAACAACCTGAATGAGATGGATAGATTCTTAGAAAGGCACAACTCCCCAAAATTAAACAAAGAAGATATAGAGAACTTAAATAAATCAATCACAAGCAGCAAAATTGAAGCAGTCATCAAAATTCTACCTAAAAACAAGAGCCCAGGACCTGATGGCTTTACAAATGAATTCTACCAGACGTTCAAAGATGATAAAATGCCTGCGCTACTAAAGCTTTTCCAAAAGATTGAGAAAGAAGGAAAACTGATAAACACATTCTATGAAGCAAACATCACACTCATACCAAAACCAAATAAGGACAGCACCAAGAAAGAAAACTATAGACCAATTTCCTAATGAACACAGATGCAAAAATCTTAAACAAAATCCTGGCAAACCGAATTCAACGATGCATTAAAAAGCATCATTCACTATGACCAGGTAGGATTTATCCCAGGGGCACAAGGATGGTTCAACATCTGGAAATCAATTAGCATAATACACCACATCAACAAAGAGAAAAACAAAAATCACATGATCATATCAATAGATGCAGAGAAAGCATTTGACAAAGTTCAGCATCCATTCATGATAAAAGCCCTTGAAAAATTAGGCATTAAAGGAACTTACCTCAACATAATAAAAGCCATCTATGACAAACCTATGGCAAATATCATCCTAAATGGGGAAAAACTAAAATCATTCCAGTTGAGATCTGGAACCAGGCAAGGATGCCCACTCTCCCCACTACTCTTTAACATTGTACTGGAAGTTCTAGCTAGGGTGATAAGGCAAGAGAAAGACATAAAAGGGATACAAATAGGTAAAGAGGAACTGAAGCTATCCTTATATGCTGATGATATGATTCTCTATATGGAAAACCCAAAAAAATCCACAGACAGATTACTTGAAATAATAAACCAGTTTGGTAAGTTAGTTGGATACAAAATCAACAAACAGAAGTCAGTGGCTTTCCTATAAGAAAAAGTCAAATAAAAGAAGAAAACGGAAAAACCATCCCACTTACCATCGCACCAAAAAAAATTAAATACTTGGGAATAAACCTAACAAAAAACATGAAGAATTATACAAAGAAAATTTTAGAACACTCCTAAAAGAGTTAGAAGAAGACATAATAAAATGGAAAGACATTCCCTGTTCATGGATTGGAAGAATTAATATTATCAAAATGACCATCCTACCAAAGGCAATCTACAGATTCAATGCAATCCCAATAAAAATGCCAATATTTTTTAAAGAGATAGAACAAAAATTACTGAAATTCATATGGAATATCAAAAGACCTTGTATATCAAAAAGCCTCCTGACCAGAAAAAAAGAAAATGGAGGTATTACAATTCCAAACTTCAAACTATACTACAAAGCCATAATAATTAAACAGCATAGTATTGGTACAAAAACAGACAGTCTAACCAATGGAACAGAATTACTGCCCTGAAATAAAACCACACATATATATAGTCAACTAATCTTTGACAAAGGAGTGAAAAACTTACCTTGGGAAAAAGATAGCCTCTTCAATAAGTGCTGCTGGGAAAATTGGACTAAGACATGCAAAAAATAGACCAAGAAAACTCCCTTAATCCATGTACAAAAATCAACTCAAAATGGATAAGAGACTTAGAGGTCAGACCTGAAACCATACCATACATAGAGGAAAACTTGGACAATACTCTCCATGAATTACAGTTCAGAAATCCCTTTCTGTAAACATCTACAGATGGCAAAAAAATGAAGGAAAACATAAACAGATTGGACTACATCAAACTAAAAAGCTTCTGTACAGCAAAAGAGACAACAGAAAAAACTAAAAGATGCCCAACTGAATGGGAAAAAATTTTGCCCTTCATATGAGAGAAAATGGTTTAATAATGAAGATCCACAAGGAACTCACACAACTAAACAAAAGCAAAACAAAAAGCCAAATCAAAAAATGGGGAGAACTAAAAAGACACTTCTCCAAAGAGGAAATACAAATGGCCAACAGGCACATGAAAAATTGCTCAACGTTGCTAGTAATAAGAGAAATGCAAATCAAAACCACAATGAGATACCACCTTATACCAGTAAGAATGGCCCACATCCAAAGAACAGGCAACAAGAATTGCTGGCGAGGATGTGGAGAGAAATGAACACTACTACACTGCTGGTGGGAATGTAAACTAGTCCAACCACTATGGAAAGCTGTGTGGATGACCCTCAAGTTAATGAAAATGGAACTACCATTTGACCCAACAATTGCTCTCTTAAGAATCTACCCAAAAGAGACCTCAATGTGGATACAAAGGGACACCTGTGCTTGGATGTTTACTGCAGCGCAATTTATAATTGCAAGGTCATGGACGCAACCTAAATGCCCCAAAACAGGTCACTGGATGAAAAAAAATGTGGTTTATATACATGGTGGAATGTTACTCATCAATTAAAAATGACAAATTCAACAATTTTATAACAACATGGATGTACTTGGAAGAAATCACATTAGCAGAAACAAGTCATAAAGAAAAAGACAGAAACCAAATGTTTTTTCTAATATATGAGATATAGTGAAAAAATAAACAAAAGCCTTGAAGAAAAGTCAAAACAAGCTAAGCACCAAACTGAAGCGCACAACTGTGAGCAGGATCAGGGAAGGGGGGAGGAATGGAGGGAAGGGGGTGAGTAAATCCCTGGGATTACAATGTTGTGAAATTTATATATAAATAAAAAAAAGATTATAATTTCTTTATAATTGTTATTAATATCCTTTAACAAAAAGAAAACAAATAACCCAATAAAAATGAACAGAAGAGCTAAATAGATAGTTGTCCAAAGAATACATGTAAATGGCCATAAAGCATATGAAAAACGTTCATCTTATCATCAGGGAAATGTAAATCAAAATCACAATGAGATACCATATCATATCTGTAAAATGGTCCATACCCAAAAGAAGAAAAAAAAAAAACACAGAAACAACAAGTGCTAATGTCGGTGTAGAAAAAAAAAATATATATATATATGTTTAATGTATATAATGTGTGTGTATATAATATACATATACATACCACTTCCTTTTTATCTACTCCTCTGATCTGGAGCATTTAGGCTGGTTCATATCATATCTTTGCTGTTTTAAATAGTGTTGTTATAAACATGAGTGCAATATAATACATAATATAATATAATAATAGTAATTTAATAAAATCATAATAATGCACAAATGCATGATAAAATACTACTCAGCAATCAAAAAGATAAACTCATGTCACTTGCAGCAACATGTATGGTATTTGAAGGCCTTATTCTAAGTGAAGTGAAGCAGAATGACAAAGAGGATATTGGATAATTTTACTTACATGTGGAATTTAGAGAAACCAAACAAATGATCAAACAATGACAAAGTGTAAGACTGACACTTAAAAGCAGGCCATAGATCTAAGATATTTAGGAGAGAAGGGGCATGAGGGAGGAGAAGGAAGAGAATGAGGGTGGTGGCAGAGAGCAAATGGACTATGGTGAAGGACTACTGGTGCATTGGTGGTGGGAAAATTATTGTAGACACGCCTATGAGAAGAAATCTGCTATTATGAAAAAATAAACAAGGATGCTTTAAAAAATGAAAGATTTCATTAAGTAGCCCAGCTATAGATATCTTAACCACTGGAGTTAGGGTGTGTCACTTCTAATACCAAATAAGCAGCCAAATATATGGGGGAGAGGAGTGCAGGGGAAATAACCTAATATTTTGTGATAGATTAGTTTTATTGTAGAGGAACTTCAAATCCCTGATTTCATTTTACTTTATACTTTTAGATATTAAACTACATCAACAGCTATTTCTTTCAGAATTACTATATAGAAAATTTTCTGAAAGATGCCTCTGACAAAAACATTTTTAGAAATAAGTGAAATTGCATGACAGATTCATTTTTTTAGTATTTGTTTGTCTATACTTTATATCTATAAAGTATATATCTATAAACTTTCTATATCTTTCTTCTGTATCTTTCTATAAACTTCTATATCTTTCTTCTATATCTTTCTATAAACTTCTATATCTTTCTTCTATATCTTTCTATAAACTTTCTATATAAACTTTCTATATCTATAAACTTTCATAAACAGAGATTTCTCCTTTGCATAAGGGATATAAATAAACTGGGAAATCTAAGAACCTTGAGTCTATTTTTAAGAGGTAATTATAGAATCATACAATTTTAGAGTGGGGTAAAATCTTAAGCAATTCTGAACACTTACTTGATTTAGCATATATATATATATGTATATACATGGTATATACATTTACATGGCCAATACATGGGTAAAACTAAATTAACAGGCAATCAATTAGAGTATATATATATATATATACTCTATATATATATATATACTCTAATTGATTGCCTGTTAATCAATTACCTGTTATACTCTCTCTCTCTCTCTCTCTCTATATATATATATATATATATATATATACACTCTAATTGATTACCTGTTAATTTAGTTTTACCCATGTATTGGCTAAACATCTTTTAATTAGCAATAAGTCAATCACCTCATTGTCTAGATGTTTTTTGCCTAAAATGAAAAGAAATACTTTCCTAGAAATCTGAATGTATAGTTTATTTTTACTGGAAGAAATATTATCTAGATATGAATGACCATATTTCTGAATAAGCAACATGAAATCTCTCCTTTTTGTTTTGCTTAGAACCATTTGAAAGTATCAGTAATCATATTCCACCTTGCATGTGCTAGCTCCCCAATTAGATCATGTGGCCCTGAGAACAAGACTCCAGAATCTTAACAGTCAGTTTACTACAGTTCCTAATGAGCACTTTTCACCTAGGTACAGATTTAAAATATTTGTTGGAAAGAAGGGAGAAAAGTAGTGGTAGGCTAAACTTTAAGATAATTTAAATGGTTTTTTTACATGTTTTTACATTTTTTTCTTTTTTCAAGTGCACAAAACTGTTTAATTAGCTTTGACTGAAATGACTAAATTCAATAAAACTAGTTGTTTAAAAAATATAGTTATTCTCTCATGATTTAATGACTCCCACTGTAACTTATAAATAGTGTAAAAAGGATAAATGTTGGCAAAGAATTGTAATTTAACTTCCTGTTAGCATTGTAATATTGGCCCAGACACCTTTTCAAGTGTTATTTTCCCCTTGTAAAGAAGGATTGACGATATTTTGTTTTCTTATTATGAAAGGAGACTAGATTTGAATATTTAATTTGTTTACTTTTTATTTATAATTGTTACCAGGAATGAGTCATATCTCATATTTTCAGATTCCCTGTCTATTTAGTAAATAAAAGTTGGTCAGCAAATACCATTGAACAACTAAAAAGCATATGTTTATAATATATATGTATATATACACACACTTGTGTACATATTAATTCATTAAGTAATGTGCAGAAAGTCAGAGGGGATTATATTTCAATCCTGGGGATCAGAAGATTTAAGAATGGACATGAAATAGAAATAAGTGCTACATGAAAAATAATTGGAGTAGAATTTCCAAATAAGGGGGGTCTTAAGAAAACTTAATTTACTGCCAGTTTTCCCGCTTTTTCTTCTCCAAACACTAAACTATTAAGGAGTTGGCTTAATGAAACACTCTTCCCAAACTATTCAAACATTTGACATGTGCTTTTACTTCTTTTTTTAAATGTCTCTTGGTAAAAAGGACCCTTCAGATTGCACATGAATTCTAACATAAGGTTTCTAACTAAGGAAATACAATTCTTAAATTCACTAATACAAAAGTGAAATAAGATAATTGGACTGTTTTAGTTAAACTTTCAATTCCAGATTAGGGGTCCAAGCACTGACAACCTTGTGTAGGTTGGGAATTATGGAGGAAGATGGGAAGAAAAGAGTTTTACTTCTCCCATTTAAATCTTCCCAAAGTTTCCTCCCCATGATAGAAAGTGGCCATCTATCAGTTAGATCAGAACATTAAGTATTTATTTAACCCAATATTAGATGATTCTATAAATCTATATTTATAATAAACTTTTTAAAAATTTTCCCTAGTAAGTTAAAAAAAACATATTTTATTCAAATTTCTAACTAGGGTTAGCTGGATATATATAATTAAGAAAATAGTACCTCCAAAGTTTTCACTTATACTGAATTTTAAAAAAAATTAATATTCACAATTTAAGTTAGATTGACCTGGCTATATACCATACATCTAACCTACCATGTTATTAAAAAATTTAACTTATTCATCACCACAGCCTAATTAAAGAAATCATTAAATCTTATTCTACTGGTGTACTTGTAGCCTGGAGGGAATCGAGATTGCTCCCAGGGACATAAAAGAAACTTTATTTTTCAAAGATGATGATGATTGAATGTATTCTTAAAATCAAGTACAGTAATCTGGACGATACTCTTTTTTTTAATTTAAAGTCAAATTACCTCTAAAAACCAGTATGTGTGTGACACTGACATTTTAGCCTTCTTGTACACATTAGTGTCAGAAGAAAAGCCTTTGTATGCTTGATAAAACTATCCAAATACATACTTCTAGCTTTTTTTATAAAATCTGATTTAATTCCAGTATTTAATCCTAATATTATAATAGTATAATAAGATTACTATAATATTGTTTATATGATATATTATTAATATATTAATATTATATTAATTCCATAAAAAGTTCAAATTGGGCAAATTACCTATTAGAGCAATATTTTTCAACAGTGGAATTTATGGATTTTTCAAAATCAATCCTACTTTAATTTTCTTAGTGCTTAAATATTAGTGTCATAGAAAAGTTCATGTTTGTGATCCCTTACTCCTTTCATGAAAAATGGTAAAGAAAAGTAACTGTCTTTGAAATGGGAGAAATACTGCTTGAGAACAGTAAGTGACTTATGTATGAAATGCCCATCTTTGTATTGCTATGAAGGAAGTACTAACACAAAATTTAGTGAGCTATTTCTCCTTTGTGCTGCAATTTAAAATAACTGGTAGATGAATAAGTGAGTTTCGATTACTGTTGAAGAAAGGAAATAGATTAAGAATGGATTTTATTATATTATGATGGATTATAAAATTTGGTTTTAGTACTCTGTAAGTTATAAATTCTTGTAAAGCTTACAACTTTATTTACAATGTTAGTTCTTGTCTGGAAAGTTTAAGAAAAAAGAGATTCCCAAAGCCAGAAGAAAATTATTGCTAGCTCTTCCAGAATCCTCTCAAGCACCACGATCTTACAGTACTGGATGCACTAAGCCTCCAGTCAATAACAATTTGTGTCACTCACTTTTGTAACCTGCAAGTAATGACACAAAATCAGTTAAGAATTCTATATTTGTTTTCCCTTCATATTTTGATTCAAATAAAAACATTTTACCTTCCCCCTGGTTTTGCATGAGCAGGTCATACCTCTCCCAGCCTGTGACCAATATTGTCTTCTTAAGAACCAGGATCTGTGAAATATCCACAATTCCCTCTTGCCCAACACTTAGGGTGTGGTGACAATATCCATTGAAGTCCCATACCTTTAAGGGGAAAATTAAATTTGTCTTTGAAACAGAAGTAATTGTCTTCTTAAACTGAACAAAACAACTTTGTGTAGTAGGATGATTTTAAACTTTTGTGTTTACATTTGGACTTACGATATTGACTCAAGATATAAAATAAGAAAATTCTTTCCCAATTTAAATTTGGCCACATATGCCAAAGTTCCCAAGTCAATACATACTTTAAAGGAGGCTATAATGAAAATCATGAAGAGTGAGATTTTGACACCTATCAAGTACTTGGTTCTTTCCTTTAGTGTAGTTTTAAATTTCAATTTTCTCCTTCATGATAAAGGATGCTTACTCCTCTTGGATATTTGGAAGATTAAACCCTTGAAGCATAGTCATCACATAAAGCATGCTTCATTTTGTTGCATTTAACTTCATTAAACTTTATCTATATTGCATTTTCTTACAAATTAAAGATTTTTATCCAGCAAGCATGCTGGCTCCATTTTTCCAATAATACATTCTTACTTCGTTTCTCTCAAATTTTGCCAATTCTTACACTTTTTTCATTATTATGTTTGTTAAAGTCACATGTCATTGATGTTACCATTGTAATAGTTTATGATAATGAAATTAACCAGCAAATGTGTCTGTCCTTCCTCTCAATCTCCGTAGACCTCCCTATTCTCCAAAACACAACAATCTTGAAATTAGGCTAATTAATAACCCTGCAATGATCTAAGTTTTCTAATGAAAGGAAAAGTAGTATGTCCCTTACTTGAAATCAAAAACTAAAACAGTAAGCTCAGTGAAGAAGGCACGCTGAGGAACAAGATAAGGAGCAAACCAGGACTCTTAGTCAGCTAGCCAAGTTGTGACTGTAAAAAATAAGGTTTGTAGGAAATTAAATGTGCTGCTCCAGTGAAAACGTGAATTATAAGGATATAAAATAGACTGCGTGATGTGTGAAGAAGATTAACTGGACACAGTTTTCCCTTAAACCAAAGTCTAATCCAGAGAAAAGTACTAACTCTCTTTAATACTGTGATGGCCAAGAATAGTATGAAAGTGACCGAATGAAAGTTTGAAGCTAATAGAAATCGACTTGAGGAAGGCTGACTCCATAAACATCCAAGTGAAATGCAAAGTGCTGATGTAGAATAGAAAAGTGACGCGGAAGATCTAGCTAAATAATTGATGAAAGTGTTATGTTAATCAACAGATTGTTCTATTGTAGACAAGCAGAATTTCATCTAAAAGTTCCATATTTGAACGGAAGTAAATCTCTGGTTTCAAAACTTCAAAGTACAGGCTGACTGTTGCTTGGAGCAAAGGTAGCTAGTGAATTTAGGTTGAAGTCAATGTTAATTTACCTTTCTGAAAATCTCAAAGCCCATAATAACTATGCTATATCTACTCTGCTAATAATTCTATAAATATAATAAGAAAACTTGGGTTACAGCATATATATTTACATGATTTATTCCTATTACTTGGGGAGGGGGGCGGAAGATTACTGCCTATTGACAATGTATCTGGTTACCCAAGAGTTCTGATGAAAATCTATAGAAGATTAATTAATCTATGCTAATACAGCATCCAGTCTACAACCCAGAGATTAAGAAATAGCATGTTCCATTAAGAAGTATATTTTGGAGACCTATAGCTGCAAGGGTTAGTCACTTCTCTGATGGATCTTGGCAAAGCCAATTTGAAATTTTCTAGAATAGTCACCATTCTAGATACTATTAAGACTTTTTGGTATTCATGGAAAGTCAAAATAACATCAGTAACAAGGGTTTGAAACTTTTAATGAATTTAATTTCTCATTAATAAGATATTGTATATCAGAATATGGAATATTTATATAGTAGCATATCATTAGACATTAGGAATGAGTGAGCTGATGATTCTAAATTCTGCTCAAAATTCAGTTGTTATGAAATCTTAAACAAACTGCATTTTATCCTTGGACTTCATTTTCCTCATTAGTAAAATTGAGATAATAATAGTACCAATCATATAGCTGACTTAGTGTGTGTATGTATGTGGGGGAGGAACATGTGTATAAAGTGCTTAGAACAGTCCCTAGTTCGTAGTAGGCATGCAATAAAAGTTAGCTACTGTTATTATTATTGTATGCATTTATAAAAATCAGTAAGTAGTAGTGCATTTACAGTGGATTGACACTGAAAAACAAATCATATTCTTGGAGTAGAAGGATGTAAAAGGTACCAGTAACAGTTGAAACCCCAAAGGAGGAACTTAGAACAGGAGTGAAAAGGAGACTTCATTTCATTCACATCTCTTTTACATTCCAATTCCATTGTATTCATTCATTAATTATTTAAAACAAGTAATTTTTTAAAAAATGACACTTCAAAATCATGATAAATAGGGCAATAGTTTTAAATCTTTGATTATGCAGGTGCCAGTTTTAGATTCTAAATTATGAATGAGATTGAAAAATGTCATTCATGTTTCTTTCTTAATAGAATATGACCAGAGAAGCTCAACCTTGATTTATGCATCTGATATAGAGGTTGCCAAATTTCAGAATTTTATTGTGACAAAGACAAATGTGCTTTCAAAAACTGTGATTATACTAGTAAATTCACATTAATTTCTAACATGTCAAGGTTTGTGCTGAGATGCTGAAAAGTATACATTCTCCTTGACCATATCACTCTGATATTCTCTATAACTAATTTCAAGTTTCTCTATTTAGTTCAGTCTCATACCACAATATTGGTAACTGGATATTTATGTGTTCCTTTTGCCTAAAATACTAATACTTAAGTTCCAGTTACTCCTGCTTTATTTCACTCTCATATGGGGATTAGGATTGTCCCACTACCTTTATACATCTAGCCAAGTTTCCCATTAGACTTATTTACTTAAACCTGAGTTCCCAGTTCAAACCTCACACAATTAACCTTATCAGAAGTCAGCTTCTACAGAGTTACAGAGACTCTCACTGTAACCAGCCACAGCACATCCTTTACACTGATCATCATCAGTCTTCAATCTTCCTAAATACTTGCCCTCTGTTTCCATGGTGTTCTATCTACATATTCAGGTGAATGTCCATTACCAACCCTTTCAGCCTAACTGAATGCCTTATACACCACCATGGAAGGCCTAGCTTCCTTCTGGTTCTAGTTCTAGTTATGACAGAAGCTTGAGAACCTATCAGATCTTACATAAGAAATCACCCTTCTTCATTTCAAAGTATCACCAGCTATCTTCAATCAAAGACCTCATTACTCATGGAGTTCAGGAGAGCAGTAAAGTTCACCAGTTGACATTATCAGATAGCAAATATCTAGCTTTGTGTAAAAATGTGGTCATTTTTGCAAATTAAGATGTCACCTTCCTTCCAGAACAAATTAGTAAAAGCTAAAACATAAGAAAATTAGAAGCACGGAATAGTATTGTTAGAAAGGATCATAAATAAAATGGATTGTTTTTCTTGATACCCTTCATGATTTCACTTAAAGTTACAGAAAAATACATAATTAGAAAATGAGTTGATTTTTCAATATTCATTTTCTAAAAATTGTTCATTTATGCCATTGTTAAAGTTTACTAGTTGCAAGTGTTGGTGTGAATGTGGAGAAAAGGAACCCTTTTACACTGCTGGTGAGAATGCAAACTGGTCCAACCACTAAGGAAAGCTGTGTGGAGGACCCTCAAACTACTGAAAATGGAACTACCATTCGATCCAGCAACCCCATTTCTGGGAATCTACGCAAAGGATACAAAAACCCTAATTCAAAATGAACCTGCACTCCAATGTTTATTGCAGCACTATTTACAATAGCCAGGTTATGGAAACAACCCAAATGCCCCAAAACGGATGAAAGGATCAAAAAGTTGTGGCATACATATACAGTGGAATATTAGTTAGCATTCAAAAAACCAAATTTGATGCACTTGTGATAATATGGATGGACCTAAAAGGAATCATGCTAGTGGAGTACACCAGAAAGCAAAATATAAATACTGAATGATCTCACCTATATGCATGATATAGGGTCAGCAAATGAAAGGACAAATAAAACTTAAAACCAAAAAAAAACTGTCAGCAGAACAAGCATAAAGCAAGGGAGGGGGAGGGGAAAAATTCAAGGGAAAATATGAACACAAGAGATTAAGATGATGGTTCATGGGTGACAATGTGATGGGAGAACCTCGGGGTATACAATAATGTTATATATATGTATATATAATTTATATATAATTAAATTAAATTAAATTATATATAAATTAAAGTTTACTAGCTGCACTGATTACTAATTGAACAAACAGAGAAAAAATTATTCAGGACTCTTATTCCCTATGGTACTGGTCTACCCGGAACACTGAAAAAAGGTTTTCTGAAATAAGTAAGCCTGGTTTCTTATTCTGAATAATTTACTCAGAAAAAATCTTTTTATTCATTTTCCACAGAGATTTATTTTCCTAACAACTTTGTTTTTAATTGAGTGAGTCATTTAATCCTTCTAATCATTCCTCATTTCTCTTGTAAGGTCAAGAAGGCAAAACCAAATACAGTTATGGACGCATGCCTTTCGTAAC
Source organism: Uropsilus gracilis (assembly GCA_004024945.1). Classification (NCBI taxonomy): domain Eukaryota; kingdom Metazoa; phylum Chordata; class Mammalia; order Eulipotyphla; family Talpidae; genus Uropsilus; species Uropsilus gracilis. The sequence continues at coordinate 68,700 of PVHY01004103.1, read as the reverse complement.
AAGTCCCTTCATATCTGGAGAGAAAAGCATCATGTTCGCACCTTTATAGTCCCATCTGTGCTGCCAGTCAAAAGCCTTGTTTCATTCGCATCAAGGGTCATAGTGCTGATTTCTGCATTGCCATGGCAACCAGCAAACTGTTTAATTTTCTGCCCAGTGTCTATCATCCAGAAGGTAATAGTTGATCCTGCATCAGAGCTGATTACCTAAGAGAAAAGAACATTGTTGAGAAATTACATATAACCCCAGAATCAACTGTTTTTATTTTAAGAAAAAAAAACCCAGCTTGTGTTTCTATTATCAAGATTCCTTAGCACTTGGAGACATTTTTAATGTGTTTTCTTTTTTTCTGTTAAGCTAATAACATTTCATTTCTAGACCAAAGCTGAGGTAATGAAGTCACGATTCTCTTTATCAGAAAAGACAGAAATCTTCTTTCCTTACCCATCATTCACCTTACTGTCTAGAGACCAACTGAAAATAAACTTGTAAGTCTGGCATTTAGATGAGAAAGTTTATTTTATTAGTCATCATGCTCCAATATGATTTGTTATATGAAAATAAACATGTTATTACATTTCAACTTTCATTTAGCATTTAGAAAGGTATGTGCTTGCAGCCTTTATAAAAAAATTTAATTTCAGTAATTTGTTAGAGCCATCATATTTAATGCCATTAGTTCCTTTTCTCAGGGAACTGTGCATATTTTTATAGCCAAACACAATTATTGATGTGTGAGGAACACAAGAAGGTTAAATATAAATCTGCTATACACATCAGGATGAAGGCAGCTAAACAAATGTTGAGAAGGCTAGAAATATATATAGTAGTGTGACAGAAATTTCATTGTAACAAGTTGACTGCTAACTTCAGTTCTAGATATTTAAGCATCCTTGAAGATATTCATCCAATAAAACCACCTCACTAATATGAATTTAGGGCCTGAAAGAATGAAAAAAAAAATACTAAACATATAAAGGTGCAGATAAGAAGTTGCCTGAAGCCATCTATATTTTGAGAAAAGTTAAAGCATATTTTCTTTTTGCTTTTGTATTTATTAGCACTTTAAATGCTAACTTAATGGAATATGTTAAACTTCAGTGTCACATTTTCCTATTCAAATGGGTAAAAGTTAATTAAATAAATATTGAGAAGGCCTGGATACCTGTCTGTCATGTATTCATTCATGCATTCATTTCTAATCACTGACATCTATTCTGTTCCTAGATCCATAATGGCAAAAGAACCTCACTGAGGAACCTCACTTCTTCTCTTCAGGAGTCTAGAGTCTTATACATTAAAATTATCAGAGGAACGTTTTTAAAAATATGACCACATACCTGCCCAAAGACTGACTTATTTATTTCAAGCAGGGGTGTGCTTTAAAAACTCACACAGGTTACTAAAATGTACACCTGGGTTAAGAACTACTGATGTAACTGCATAATAGACAAGGCACAGATAAGTTCCAAAGTGTTACATGCATTCTATATTAGTTCTATCACCACTGGGCACTGTGAAAGCACAATGAGGAAGATTAAAAACCCACCTCATTGGGGTTGCAGTAAAAGGTGAAATTAAGAGATGAAAAGCGTCATCTGAGTTTGAAGGAGGAACATATATTTATTGAGTGCCATGCTCTTGACACTTTACAATCTCATTTGAACTTCACAAAAGCTCTCTAAAATAAAAAGTGTTACCACCCTCATTTTACCAGCGATAAAGTTGAGACTCTAGTCAGTTAGGTACTGTTTCCAAATTAATATAATGAGGCTTGAAACCTGGGCTGTCTTTGACAGACACATCATAAAACTTTCCTCTATTCAAGCATAGTATCCCAGATAATTAAGAGTGTACTTAAGAGAAAGCACAGAGTCTATTTCAAGCAAGAGAATCAATAAGACAGTTAATGGAGCCTGAGTAGAGAATATTTTGATAGTATAAATGGTAGAACATCAGCTGAGGGAGCAAACTGATGAATGATATTTTAGATCTCTAATGAGCAGTGCTGGAGCTTAATGAATAATATGTAAAAAGTTCTTTTTACTGGGAAAGAGCCCATAACTCTTATTGGATTGTTAGTAGTGGTTCTGATTCAAAATAAAATTAAGAACAATCTCATTAGTGTTGTTTGTTGCTTAGTTTGTAAAGACACCTCTTTTTACTAGCAGCATGCAAACTGGTAAAGGGGAGATATGTTGACCTAAGTGAGCTGTTGCAGAGATAATGAGGATTGGGGCAAAGTGCCATGAATGAGCAGTCTGTCTCAGTAAAGAACTGATCATACACTTCTTATCCCCTTGATATTAGAACTGTGAATTAAATAATTTCTTAATGATATTAAGCTATATGTATATTTTACATTTTCCTTTTTGCATTTTAAATGAACTGGTATATTAGAAAAAGAATGAAAAAGAAAGACCCCTAAATAGACATAGGAGCTGCTGGTGTTGCTTTGTAAAAGGAAAAGGTTGGTGAAGGATTGTTATACATGTTCACCTAGTAAAATAAAAATAATTTAAATATTTAATTACTTTTTAAAATGATAATATAAATTCCAGAACAAATGACCTAGATCGTTGAAATAATGTGGCCTAATAACATAATTATCTTACCATGTGATTGAAAAGCCTATCTGCCTTTGACTGTATGGTGGTTAAGAACACAGGGTCTGATGTTGTCTTCAAATGACAGAATTTGAGTGTTACTGTCTGGCCCTGAAATATTACTTCACTTCTCTAAACTCCAGTTTCCTCACCTATAAACCAGAGAGAATCATAGTAACTAACTTAAGTCACTTTTAAGAGATTAAAAATTACAAATATTTGAAAAACACTTAGCACAGTGCATAGTATGCAGTAAATAGGACCTGCAAGCTGGCTTAACATTTACTAGTCTGAACTCATATAAACTCATATCCATCATGTTCTAACCAACTGAGCTAGCCAGTCTACCTCCCTCATATCAATTTTGATATCCAATCAATATAAGGGAAACACTAATTACCTTGATTTCTTCCAACTGTGAGAGTGAATGCAGGCAATTATAGTTACAGAAACCAGGAGGATTTTGGATATAAATTGAAATTTGAATTTATGTTATACTTGTAAATTTCTCACATAATTTGGGCAGCAATCACCCCAAATAATCTGGAATGTAATCATTAAGCTAAAAGTTATGAAAATACACAGCTTTTCATGCATGAATGAAATTTTTGATATGGTCTTTGAATCAAAGTTAAAAGGTGTAGGCTTTATTATTTCTGTTGGAGAAACATTTTTGTGGAGAACTGCATGTGTCTTGGGGATGGGTGTAGTGTAATAAAATAAACCTGAACAGGTGGGACCCTATATTTTTGGATCATATACAATTTGTAAACCAATTTTATCTTAATAAAAAATTAATGTAAGAATGAAAACATTTAAAAAACATTTACTGAACATTCATTGTACATGAAACATTTCAGTATTAAGAGATGGGTATTCTCTGACAGAAACAATAGAAACAAAATGAGTCCTGTTCAAAGCTGCCATGCTTATTCATTACAGAGTGGCATCACTGCCATGGCAAAGTATCTGCTCATTTAATGTACTTTCATCTAGAATAGACATTCAATCAAGAATCAGTAACTTTCACTTCTTGCCGCTTTCCTCTGTCTCCTCTGCTTACCACACCATCCATCAGTTTTCAGCAACTTTCTCTAATTATTAAATTTTTCTCATAAAATATGAATCAACTATACCAAAACCATATATATATCAAGTCGGATTTTATGGCTATCTGCCTTAAAAGTGCAGTGTGCAAAAAAACAATCTATTAAAAAAAGACTGTTACAAACATATAGCTATTATTAGCCAGAATCTACTCTCATATGACATACCAGAATTCAAGAACAAGAAAGCTATAAAGACTTTAAAGTCAAGTGAGATAGGAGTGCCAGTAACCTTTGATAGATAACGGGGTTAGACCATAGGAAGGTGGAGATTTTACTTTTAACAAAGTGTTTTTATGGGTAATAAACCACAGGTTTAAGAAATGGAATAACAGCTAACTCCCATATTTTGATTCAAAATCTGTTTTCAGTTCACTCCTGGCTAACACTCATGAAATGGACCTTTAGCCCATAATAACAGAGGCAGTTCTCAAAATTGCAGTCCTAATAACTGCACTCCAGTACAAATGGCCTTAGAGCAAATCATTCTTCTGAAGAAAGTGTATTCCACCTTATGTACCCAAGTTAATAACTGTTTAGGAATATATGGATCTTTTTGTCTCTCTCATCTGAAGCTGTCACAAATAATCAGATGATTCTTAGAGATGTGAGGCTGTAGTCATGTCTCCTAATTGTCTTCTTGCTATTCTAACAACAGTCGGCATTTCAGTTCCTTATGTGCATCCCAAGTCGTAGGCTTAAGCAAGAAGGAGAATAAAAAATTATAGCAATAGATGTCACTGGCTTCCAAGGGGGTTAGTATGTTCAACTTAATTACTATCTATGACTTTGTATTTTCAGTCTGAGCTGTTTATGGTCTAATAATATATAACAGGTTACCTTCTTTATTTCCATTTTGTATTAAATTTCTAGAGTTTACATTTCAGCAAATAGCAAGGTGAAGAGAATGACAAAGTCTCAGATTGCTAGTACAAAGAATTCAAATAATTTAAGACAGATATCCTCCAGGTAGAAATAGTATTTGTCAGATATCACCTCATCTTAGATTAATTTGTAATTTGCATTTTCAAATCCTCCTTTAATGTACTGAATTGCTATAATATATAAGGCACAGTATCTACATATTAGGGATAGAACAGTAAAATTTTCTGACTTACATTTAATGGAGAAAGAGGGTAGAGATGCAACAAGATACAAAAGTGAAAAGAAAAAATGTTTCATTGTAATAAGTATTATGGGGGAAATATAAGTGAGAAAGAGATAGAGATTAGGAGTGGGTGCAAATGTAGAAGCTCTGAGAAGACCCTCCTAGAAGTATGAAGTGAGGAAATATATGACTGAGATGAAAGAGGAAGTCATGCAGAAACCTGAATAATAAAGACAATTCCAGGCAGAGGAAACAGCATCACAAGGTCCTTGAGACAGAGCATCCTTGACATGTTCAAAAACTAGCAAGGAAGATGGCAAGGCCTAGGCTTTGTGAATGAGGGAAGCAATCCCAGACTGTCATTGTTTGCAGTACTTGTACATGGATTTGAAGCGCTGCAAAAAAAAAATCTTTAGTTACCCATAGAACTAGGGAACAATTGCAGAAAACTATCATGTCCCTTTTATAATTATTTGTTTATCTTTTCCTGATAAACAAATAGTCCTGTGTGTCTTTATACAGTATCTATTGTCTTTTATAGAAAAATCTACAAATGAGGTATTATAATTCCCATTTTAGAGAAGAAAACAATTGCTTTGAAAAATTAAATCACTTGCTCACATCAAGTTTTCAGACTCTCTCTGGCTCAAAAACCTCACCATCTCCTTCATTTTAAACAAACAAAAAAATCAAAATGATCTACTTCAAAAAATAACTGAAACTGCATTAGACTTTCAGTTACTGGCTTTGTGTGTAAAGTACTTAGAAGTTGTTGCTTCATCCAAACAAGTAAAACTTTGAACAAACTGAAAAATAAACAACTCTTTTTAGAATAATAAGAGAAAAGAGATCACAGGGAAATTGCAAATTGCTGATTTGAGAAAAAAATCAGGCACAGAAAGTCAAAACTTACCAAAGCAGAAATTCATGAACTAGAAACTATAAAGGAAACTGCAAAGATAGGAAAACCAGGACTGTAATTGATGAGTTGTTGGAGACTCAAAGCTGATGAATCTGACAGTTAAAAATTCTAGACAGGGACAGTCATAATGGGTCCTGCATTTTATGTGTCTTATTTTGAGGATACCAACCAAGTTCTCACGGTAAATGTTGGTGGGAAAGTCTTCATGTTCTGGCAATAAGATGGAAAGGAAACTTTCTGAAATACGTCACAAGTAGTATGCCTTTTTAACAAGATTTACCCTCAAATGAAATTATTTAACAAAAGTTTACCTTACTGGAATTTTATAAGAACTCATCTGCCATGGGAGAAAATAAACACTCAACTCCAGCTACCTCTATCCTTCCTGTTCCACTTAAGGTTGGGGAACAACTGACAAGTATTTGTGAAGTTCACAGTCCAGAGACACTGGCTCACTATAAGATTAAAATTAATTGTAGGTCTGTAGACCTTCTTACCACATAAGCAAAGAACTATTGAAGCAGAGAAATGCTCATAGGGGGATAGGGTCAGAGGTCTGACATAGGTAGACCCTTCCCCAGCATGTACACTAGATCATAGTGACATGGAGGGTTAAATTTTTGCCTTCAAGTAGAGCTCTCAAGGTCCTTGTTCAAGTGTTTGTTATACTCAGGAGATGGGTGGAGAAAACCAGCAGATAATGCTGTATGACTCATATCTTTGCCTGCTTGAACATAAAAACCCTTCTTTGCTGAAGGTCACTACTGTTCTCTACACTGATGTGGTGCCAGGGAGGCTCACTTTTACATTATTGTAGCATTAGGTTCATTTCTAATTAGACCTGAGATCAGGCCTGTGTCTGGGGAGGGGAGGGAGGGAGTACCTTACAGCCTTCTATATAGCAATTCCATTTATCAAGTACATCATATCCAACTATCAAGAAAAAATAATAGGACATGCTAAAAAAGCAAGAAAGAAAACATAGTTTCAAGGAATCTTTGAAGCATAGACATAAGAGTCAGACACATAAAATTTTAATGTTTTTCAAAATGTTTCTTTGAATTTACTGTGAACGCCTATAATATATAAAGCACAGTATCTAGTTGTTGATTTTTTAATTTATAAAACTTTTTATTTGTTATTTGGATGAAGCAACAACTTCTAAATTCTTTACACATATAGCCAGTAACTAGAAGTCCAATGCAGTTTCAGCTACTTTTTAAAGAAGATTATCTTTATTTTCCTCCCCTCCCCCAGAATGAAGAAGATGGTGAGGTTTTAAAGCCAGATACACAGGATGCTGTGATTATCAGGTGAAGAATTTAAAACAGTTATGACTAACAGTCTAAGGCCACTAATGGATAAAGTAGACATTATGTAAGAACAAATGGGTAATGTAAGTGGAGAGATGATGATTTTAAGAAAAAACAGAGATTTAAAAAATGATGTAACAGAAATGAAACATGCCTTTGATGAACTGATTAGTAGACTGAATGTGGAAACAAGACACATGCTTAACCCTTTTTTTTTTCCAAAATTAACTCAAAATGGATCAAAAATCACAGGAAAAATGTAAAACTATAAAACTTAAAGAAAATAATATAGAAGAGAATCTAAGTGAGATGGCATTTGACAGTGATGTTTTAGATAAAACATCAAAGGTAGAATCAATTAAGAAAATAATTGATAAAATGGACTTCATTATATTTAAATTTCCCTGCTCTGCAAAAGACTCTGTCAAGAGAAAGGAAAAACAGAGCACACTGGGAGAAATTATTTGCAAAAATACATGACTGATAACAGATGTTTACATTTATGTCAGGAGGCAATGGCCACACCTGGAACAGAGCTGGGAATGTGATACCTGAGTTATTCAGGGAAGAGAGACAGCAGCCTTCAGAAAGGACAGAATAGAAAACAAGTCAGAAAGGAATTACACATTCTGGAGGAGAGCTGCCTCCCCCATTGAATCCCACTGACCTAGCAGTGGCTCCCACCCAGATGAAGTATGGAGAATTCTCCATCCCGCAGTCTCCAGAATTCAGTGGTGACTTTCAGCAGTGGGGAGAAACACTCATCTATACCCCTGTGGTCTCTGTGTTCTCTAGGTCATCTGGACCTACTTTACAAAGTCAGCCAGGCCACACATCTCTCCCCCTGCACATGCTCTGTGCTCAGATCATGTAATAAGAGACTGCGAGTAATCACAGTGAACACAGTCTACCAAACAAGTTTCCTGTGCTCACCTCGGAGAGCTCACACAGGCATGAATCCAAACCTGACATGACTTCTGGTGCTGACTTCCCCACTTCCACACTTTTCTGTCCTCCTAGGTACTGGAGGTCCTCTGGGCATATTGCTCATAGCCTTATCTGAAAGTAGCTTCTAGATGAACTTCAGAAAGTCTAAGAAGTTACCCACCCCTCCCACCCAGTGTGATCTCTAAGCCATGGCCCAGACTCTATAATCAAAAACTACAATAACCACAATGAAAAAATCTACTAACAAAGGGCATCCTAGTAGTTAGTGGCCAGTGTAGAAAGTCAGGAATTGTACCTGCCTCCAACCACCTTGCTCTCTTGGCTTTTCCTGATGTTCCCAACTTATTACTGTAAGTCTGTAGAACTCCTGTGGAAAGATCTAAAACAGCAAAGTGAATGGAGAGGGAGAGGAGACACAACAAGTTGAAGAATATGATATCAGAAGGAGTGAACAGTTCTTCAGAATACAACCAAGAATACAACCACAAATTTATGAAAGATCCTATCTTCCTATGAGAGCCCAAAATTGACATAATAAAATCAAAGAAGGAAGTTGGTGTAGGGAATAATGAATGTCATAAGAAGTACAACTGATGAATAGAAACAAAATTTAAACAAGAAAATAAGGAATTGTAGAATGTAAACAGATCAGTAAAGGAATTTTTTGAAATACTCTGCAAGCCATGAAAACAGACTAGACCAAATGGATCAAATCAGTAAACTTTAAGAATATAATGTACACAACAAATCCATGCAGAAAAAGAAAGAGAATTATGAAGGGGAAAAAAGTAAATGTAAACACAGGAACTGCTGAGTTTCTTTCTCCAAACCCAGGAGAAGAAAGAGATCAAAGGTGCCACAAACATAATCCAGCTGCATGTCAACTCATCAGCACCAACCTTTTATTCCCCCAAGCCTCACCCCACCATGCTGTCTCAACAGCAGCTACAAAACAGATCTGAACAAACACAGAAACTAACAAGGGATTCGATACATAAAACAATAATTAAATGAAGTGATATTCACCTCTATGAAAACAAAATAATTTAACCCTCTAAGTTTCCGCTAAATATATTTAAAATAAAATAATAAAAAAAAAACAGTTGAAAAATAAGATAGGCGGACACAAAGTATAACAAAGGGAAAAAAAGACCTTAAGAGAGTACAGTGAAACAAGGTATGAAATACATTACAGAATCCAAACAAAATACAAATTAGCTGCCCTACAAAAATCCAAACAAACATACAATTTAACTACCCTAGCCGATAGAAACTCCAAAATTGCTGTCATAAAGATAAATAAATAGAAGAAAACTCAAATTCATATCAAAGCAATAGAAGAGAACTTAGAAAAACTGAATGTAAGGTAGAACAAAATTTTTAAAAATTAATGAGTTCAGAAATAAAATCAATGAGCTGTGGGCAGAAATAGAAGAATTTAAATAAAAAGTAACAGAAATCCAGGTGGTATAATACCAATAAGTGAGATCAAGTACTCTATAGAGAATCTCTGGAAGTAAAATTTATCAAATGGTAGACTGAATCCGTACCTTTGAGGATAGCAATGCATTACGGGTCAAAGTGGTTGAAGAGAATAATGAGATACAAAAATAACTGAGGCAATTTGAGTAATGTCTGATACCTCTAAGAAAGCCAATATAATAATAATTAGTATTCCATAAGGGAAACAATGAGTCATCTAAAGAAATTAATGGAGGAAATTTTCCTCCAAATATAACAATGCACTGAGTTGAAAAAAAAAAAAAAACCTGGTTACCTAAATATAAAGAGAATTACATCAAGATATAATAATAGTGAACTACCAAGAGTTAAAACAAATAAAGAATATTGAAGGTATGGGAGTGGGGGCAAATGACTTAGAAAGATAAGATCATCAGGCTTGGTTAACGTCTTACAGATATTCTAAAACCAAAAAAGAGTGACATGATGTATTCAAAGTGCTAAAAGATAAAAACTTCCAGCCAAGAATGTTGTATATTGCAAGAATCACCTCAAGGTACAAAGGAAAAATAAAGGTCTTAACAGACGAACAAAAGCCAAATGAGCTTGCAAACACCAGCTCCTTTATAAGCAATATTGAAAAGAGCACTCTTATCTAAATCAAAGTGGACAAAATCTTCAAATTAACTGAGAAAATAGGTAGATCCATTAAGTGAAACAAAGCAGTATCCCAAATAATTATATATCAATAATCATTCTAAATGTAAATGACCTAACTATGCCAATCAGAAGGCATGGGTTGGGCTAACCCTAACCTTAACCTGCTGTCTCCAGGAAAGTCATCTGAACTATAAAGATAGGCAGAGCCTGAAAGGAAATGACTGGGAAACAATCCTAGAAGGAAACGGAACCCCAGCAAAAGCATAAACAGTCATATTTATATCAAATAAAATATACTTCCAACTAAAATGTAACAAGAAACAAAGATGACCACTATATAATGACTAAGGGATCAATGTATCATGAAGACATAACACTCATTAATTTATGTGAATAAGTAGCGATATATATAAAACAACTATTAACAAACCCAAGAACAGACATTACAGCAAAACAATAGTGGTAGGGATTGTCAACATTCCAGTAATGTCCATGGACTTATCAACCAGAGGGAAACAATGGATTTACCTGAGGAATTGGAATACATGGGCCTACAAGATGGTTGTAGGGAAGTACACCCCCAAAAAGCTTAATGCATATTTTTCTCAAGTACACATGGATTATTTTTCAGGGAAGACCATTGTGGATGATTCATAACTGGCAAAAATTGGAAGCAATCAAGATGTTCTTCAGTAGATAATGGGTAAATAAACTGGAACACTAATACAATGGAAGTTTATTCATTGCTAAATAAAAAAAAAAACTATAAAAAGGCATGGAAGAAACTTAAATGCATATTACTGAGTGCCAGAAGTTAGTCTGATAAAGACTACATCATATTATATCTCCAACTAATGGTATTCCAAGAAAGATAAAACTATGTCAACAGTAAAAATTTCAGTGGTTTCCAGGGAATAGGAAAGACCAAATGAATAAATGGAGCACAACAAATTTTTCAGGCAATGAAATTGCTTTATATGATGCTATATGATAGCTATATCATCATACATCTGTCCAAGTTCATAATTACAACAGCAAGAGTAAACTGTAATGTCACTTATGTAATATAGCTTCATCAATTATAACATATATACTACTCTGCGGTGGGAAGTATGAATAATGATGAAAACTAGATGCCTGGGATGGGGGAATGGGCATGGGTTATTTATGAACATTTTTGCCAATTTTGCTGTGAACCTCAAAGTCCTTTCTAAAGAAAAATGTTCTTAAAAATTAGTTAACTGATGAAACTGTCTTTTATTAACCTGATGATAGATTTAGTGCAGGTTTTTTCATGGAGAAATTTGATATCTATCAGGTTATAGATGCAAATACTTTGTGATCAAATAATTTCAATTCTAGGAATTTATCCCACAGATATTTTCCTCACTAGCTAAAATTTAAGTGTTCAAAGATGGAAACTAAAATATTATTTGTAATGTGAAAAATATTGGTACCACATATTACAAATATATAACAAAAATACCTCTTAGACAATGAGAAAAAATATGGTAATTGCTGCAGAGGAAGAAGAGGAGTGGAAGGAATTAGAATAGGGAATCATTTTGATAATAATAGTGCATGGGAAGAAAATAATGATGATGGGTATGGTGGGATATATATACATATTGAGGTATATAAAGTTATACTCCCAAAACTTAGAGTATTGTAAGCCAAGGTATATCAATAGTCATTTGTATTTCAAAAAGAAAGACACTTAGAAAACTACCAGTACATTTTTTGAACTTCATTTGAACCTCAATTAAAATTAAAAAAATAAAAATAAAAAGTTAAAAAAATATTGTATTGAATTTAGTGCCCATTAGACCTGACAAAGAAAGCTTGGTACATACATGTAATGGATTACCATGTAGCTATAAAGAAAGGATGAGTATACTTTAAGGCATGGATGAAACATTCTTCAGGATGTATTGTTAGGTGAAACCAATCTGTGGAGTAATGTTTCTCTCATACAATATGCTAGTACTTGTATTATGAAAAATCATATAAAATAATGGATATTTTTTAATATTAGGAAAATACACATCTATTTAAAGTGAGTATAAATTTATTCATTTATTAATGAATAGAACTCATAAAATTAATTGTCTTTAAAAGGAAACTAAGTAAGTATAAACAGGAATAAGAAACAAAAATAGCCTCTTCAATAAATGGTGCTGGGAAAATTGGACTAAGACATGCAAAAAAATGGACCAAGAAAACTCCCTTAATCCATGTACAAAAATCAACTCAAAATGGATAAGACACTTAGAGATCAGACCTGAAACCATAGCATACATAGAAGAAAACTTGGACAAAACTCTCCATGAACTACAGTTCAGAAATCCCTTTCTGAAAACATCTACAGATGGCAAAAAAATGAAGGAAAACATAAATAGATGGGACTACATCAAACTAAAAAGCTTCTGTACAGCAAAAGAGACAACAGAAAAAACTAAAAGATGCCCAACCGAATGGGAAAATATCTTTGCCCTCCACATGAGTGATAAGGGCTTAATAACGAAGATCCACAAGGAATTCACACAACTAAACAAAAGCAAAATAAAAAGCCCAATCAAAAAATGGGGAGAACTAAAAAAAATACAAATGGCCAACAGGCACATGAAAAATTGCTCAATATCGCTAGTAATAAGGGAAATGCAAATCAAAACCACAATGAGATACCACCTTACACCAGTAAGAATAGCCCACATCCAAAGAAGGGGCAACAAGAATTGCTGGCGAGGATGTGGAGAGAAAGGAACACTACTACACTTCTGGTGGGAATGTAAACTAGTTCAAACACTATGGGAAGAGGTGTGGATGACCCTCAAGCTAATGAAAATGGAACTACCATTTGACCCAGCAATTACTCTTCTGGGAATCTACCCAAAAGAGACCTCAATGTACAAAAGGACACCTGTGCAGCACAATTTATAATTGCAAGGTCATGGAAATAACCTAAATGCCCCAAAACGGATGACTGGATGAAAAAAAAAGTGGTATATATACACGATGGAATATTACTCATCAATTAAAAATGACAAATTCGACAATTTCATAACAACATGAATGTATTTAGAAGAAACCATATTAGCAGAAACAAGTCATAAAGAAAAAGGCAGAAACCAAATGGTTTCACTAATATATGGGATATAGTGAAAAAAATAAACAAAAGCCTTGAGGAAAGTCAAAACAAGCTAAGCACCAAAATGAAGTGCACAACTATGAGCAGGAGGGAAAGGGGGGAGAAAGGAGGGGGGGGCAACTCCTTTAGATTACAATGTTGTGAAATTTATATATAAATAAAGTTTTTTAAAAAGAAGTAATTTTCAGTCTACAGGCTTTCCTCACTATCTGGAATTAAGAAGTTGCTATAAAACCTGGTATAAGCTAAAATGCTAAAAGGTGAAGCGATACCTGACATCAATTTATATTAAAAAAAGGCTAAATATTGCCAAACACAAAAATAACCTACCCCAGATTATACCAAATAACATATAAAACTTAAAATCACACTAAATATTGCAAAAGTAAGAAGAAGTAGGATAGTAGAAGTATCCTGTTTGATGTCGTTCCCAGGGAAGGAACATAGTGATGCCACTCTTGCTGCTTGGGGTGCCACCACCCCTATAACTGCACAAATGTGGAATGATTTTTCACTAGTTTTCTCTTTTCATAAACCAAAAACCCTCTTTTAATTTGTCAGTTCAAACAGTTATAATGTAGGTCCTTCACAAAACAAAGTGACATAACTTAAACTTTCAAGAAACAGCGAATACCTATATCCCTTTCTGTATTCTTGAGTTTTATAGCATGCAAATGTATTACTTACTCCAAGACCATTACATTTAAATAAATGTGTGTGTTTCGTTTATATTTTGATATAACCTTTTAAGTGAGGGTGCTCAGAGCTTATAGCCTCCAACTGACTTGTAACCAAATGTAACTGCCTTGTTAAAAGAAGGGAGGTAGACAAAGGTAGACAAAGAGAACATTTTCATTAGTGTTTGATCAGTTCTGTTCAAAATAGATATGCATTGATTTTCCAAGCAATAAAGATGCAATGTCTTGAAAAGTGGAGATAAATTATTCTCAAGTTTGTCCACTTCACTTTACTCGGATTTTGCAGTTACAAAGGATACTACCAATGAATCAGCTACTTTCCCAAAGATCTCAATTTTGGTGTGCAGAAATGAGGACAGGATAATCCAGACCCAGTTTCAATGAATAATTGTGTGTTATATTTCCTGGGGTAGAGTAAGAATGGGTCCTCAGAAAGCAGTGCTACTGAGCATAAAGTGAAAATCCAGTCTTCAAATCAACAAAACCAACGTCCTGTGTTGGATCTTGGGAACCCCACAAAGGACTTCAGGAGTCCTGCTGGAGGAAGCCAGGCAGATACTGTCTGACAGGCCCTTTATGTAGCTATCTACATAATACCTACATAATGCTTACTTTGAGAGACTGAATAAAATGGGTAGAATTCTGGGAGATAATTTTTACATCACATTATCTAATTTGCATATTTTAACCTAGAAACATATACCTAAGTATTTATCCCCAGAGATATAAAATCATGCATGTAAAATATTTGTGCTCTGAAAATTCATAAAATAAAATTCTCATCAAGGTAAATAGATTAGTAAATTATGAAGCACACAATGGGATAATTTGCCATCTTTCAAAAACAATGCAGTAAATATTTTTGTAGAGGTAAATATATTCCACTGTATCACTGAATAAAATAAAAGGTTACAGAATTATATTTATGTAAAATAGTCTATGCACAGATTTCAGAGCATGTTGCTATTTCAGCAAAATTTAATTGCTTATTTGAATTAATCTAGCTTTCCTTCATTGAATTAATTTCTAACATTAAGTGTGCAGTATTTCACAAAAAATATTTCATTATCAAAAACAGTAAACATCATTGTCAAGATATGATGAAACCTAAATATATAGCAAGATTACAATGTATCCTAGATGCAAAATAACTGACATATTACCCATTTTACAAAACACATAATCCCACATCATTAAAAGAGCCACAGAGGTAACAAAAATATCTATTCTAGTTCATGTGCTATATAAAATACATTTTTTAAAGGTTTCTAACATTCATGGGGGTTTTCAGAGAAGTTGCATTGAAGAATTCAATACATTATAGTTCATTAAAACCTCGAGGATATTCTATTTCTTCAGTACTTTCAAAAATCTGCATTCCAGGAACTCCCTCATTTCATCCTAACTTGTTCTGCAGTTAGCTATGAGGGCAAACTTTGTCAGTTGAAATAAACCATATGGCTCAACATCACTGACTTAGATCGGAATGCAAAGGTATTACAAAAGACAAGGAAAAAAGAAAAGTCACAAAGCGTGCAAAGGTGCTCTTGTCAGGAGATTATGTTATGTACTGACTAAAGTTCAATTAGAATAAAATAGTAAACTTTCAGCAATATGTTGAAATGACAACAGAAGAAAATTCTTCAGTAAATTCAGACAAAGGGAAAAATATACATATATAGATCTGTCTATTATCCACCATGTTAACATTTTAAATTGAGAATTGTTAAAACTACGACAAAAACTCATACTTCTTTATCCATCAGAGCAAAGTTTCTAGAGGCCATGATGTAGCTTCCAGAGACGTACATTCTATACTTGTGAGGTAGTGCATGTGAAAAAAATGCCAACAAATTGATATGATGAAAATAGTTTTACCCTCACAGATTCTCTACGAGGATCTCAGTCCATCAAGTTCTGAGACCACACTGTAAAAACTGCTGTTTTAGCATTAAGTTCATTCTCTTTTTTTCCAAGACCAGACTGTGGAACATTCCGCAAATAACCTTTACAGGCTGACTCAGCTCTCTTTACTGCTTCAACTCCCACAACATTTGCTACTTCCAAACTAGCCACACCAGAATAAAGCCTCTCTGTGTAGAGCACTACATTTACGAGTCCTTGCTGAGCTCATATCTATGTGCTGTCTAGAAATGCTTTTTTCTACTTTCAGAGATGTCTAACCCAGCTCTCAGGGCTCTGTGGAAATGTCACACACTCTTCACCCTCTCAACCCCCCACCTCCCCCTACCCCCCTCCAGCAGCACCGATCACTTTCACAGAGAGCACTTAGCTCTGACCTCATTCATCTTCTGCATGCCAGTGCTTTTCTGGAAATTGGTAATGAGTACCACCTCCCCTTACCTCAACCCACAGTGCTGTAGTGAAGGCCTGCTTGGCGGTGAGGGCCAGGAAAGGGACCTGAGCCAACGCCTGAACACCTGAGTCTCCCTAAGCTATTGGGGTGAGAAAGCTACAGTTCATTCATCTTTGATTCCCCATTGACCTTGATGCCTGTTCCACCTGTTTTATTTGCTTTCCCTGGTTAGACTAAAATGCTAAGCTATCATTGACTTCAGAGTGTGGTGGTACTGTTTTACTTGATTGCAGCACACTTTTATTATAATAATGCAATATAATATAAAAATGTTTCTCCATAACGTAGCAGCTAATAATAATTAGCAGCTCCATGTAGAGTTTTATGTACATACAAATGCTTTTAAATTCTTGATCATTTAAACCATTAACATTAAACATAAGCAGAGGTGTGAATACCTGGCTCAATTTGTACAGTCTTTGATATCATTTAGCACATGTGCATATTCTATGGTTGCCTATAACTTGCATATATCTGTGTGATCTTGGTTTTATCACCATATACTGAATCCTCTCTGTGTCCAATTTCATGAATTCCTCATGGAATAATGCTCATTGCATGGCCAGACAACTAAGGAGTGTTGCATCTCCATACAAATCTACATTTTTAACTCTGGAGCTCTCAATTAGCAAATGTTCTGGGTGAAAAAAGAATATATCATCAATGGCCACCAGGGAAGCAAATTAACTAGCTGCCATTCTAAAGTTCATAAAAACATTTATGGGGAAATGTTTTCTGCAGATGGAATTAAAAATGGATTGTTCTGTAAAGGATATTTAGCTCCTAGAATAACCAGAAAACGGTGTCTGAATTAATAACATGACACATTCCTCATTACTAACAAAGGACTTTCCAATCCTTGCACAAAGTCTGAACTATTCATTTCTGGGAAAATGCAGAAACTTCTGCAGAAAGGAAAGAGAAAATGAACTGGAGTTATTGCTTAATTGGCTGCAAGCTGGATACTGACTCTGCTCAGTTCCTACTGTGCTGTACTGTCAGGCCTGAGGTGATACTGCTACAGCCTAATATCCACAGGGGCCCACTCACACCGTGGACCCTGCATGCAGACCTGCCCTTGTCTGCCAAGGAGGCCTGTGGTCTTACAGCATCTCTGTTCCAGAGGAGCAGTGCTTCTTCATTGACATGCAGGTAGTGCTCTCATAAGCAAAGGCTGCAGAGCATCATTAAAGTGGTGGGGAGACAAACAACACTCACACTGCATACCAAGTGGCATCACATTTAACTGAATCATTTTATTATGAATACATTCCGGGCTGTCACTGTGAGCCACTGGTGTAAAATCTGCTGGCAAAATGGAGCTCTGCTAATTGCATTTCATGCATATTTCAGAACTTTCCACAGAGATACTGGAGGATGGTGTTCAGAAAGGAATTTTACAATGAGGTTCACTTGCATTTGGCATCAAGATCCAAACTGGTGGGTAACCACGATAAATTCAAATGAATTACTGTTGTGCTTGTTTTCACTAGGGCACTGTCATTTCTTGTAACTCTATTAGTATTGCTGTGGTCACTAGCTGAAAATGAGATCCCTCTTTGAACCTATATATTACTGTAGATACACGCTATTGTTAAAAAGCACATGCCTGCTGAAAACACCTCTTCCCCACATTTTCTTCTCTAGCTTGGTCTCAGTATCTGATTGAATTACAGGAATGCAACTCTCAATGGGAGGATGTTAAGAACATGATCAAAACATCATTACCTGCTTCAAGACTGAACTGTAAAGAACACAAGTGACTGCCTTCTTATGGCTTTTAACCCTCTTGCTGGTTTCACATTTCATTGCCAGTAATGCTAACTGGTTATTAAATGAGATGAAAAGTCGTCCATGAGCTTCATCAAACTGGAAGAGGCATCTGAAGTCCTGACTTTTTGGAAAGGAACAAGCTATCCTCTGGATGGGCAGCTGGTGTTGAATATCCCAGAGTCTCAAAACCTGGAAGAAAAATGGTAAAGCCATAGAAATATGTCATGAATAATTCTAAATTTTTAACCATTCTTCTCTAGCTCACTCAATCGAGGCACAGAGTTGTGTGCTATTATTATTTGCAATTCCATCATAGCATGTATATTTTTATATTCCCTTCATCTATTTAAATATCTGCTCAATTGTAAGCTTCTCTAAGGAAGCTAGGAATGGCATTATATCTAGGTCCCCAGCATAGTGCCTGCATTAAGCAAGTGCTCAAGGAAGTCAGAATAATCCCCAAAGACAACAAAGTGTTAATCCCTGAATTCTGTAAGTATGTTACCTTACATGACAGAAGGATTTTGTAGATGTGAAAAATTCAGTCTTGAGATGAAGATATTTCCTGGATGATTTGATGATTCCAATGTAGCCATAGGAAGATCAGAGAAACAGAAAGGACTGCTCCTGGGTTTTGAACTTGGAGGGGGCATAAACTAAAGGCACTGGAAAAGGCAAGGAAACAATCCTTCTCCTAAGACTCCAGAACAGAGTCCCAACATCACTTCTATCTTATTCCAATGAGACTGATGCTGGAATTGTAAACCTGCAGACTTCAAAATAAATGTGTTGTTTCAATCCACTAGTTTGTAGTTATTTATCTAAGAGCTATAGAAAACCAATACAATCTTTCTGTCTCTCATAATATGTGATGTAATCTGTTTATATAATATATATAAATGTATATAACTAAATATACATGTATGCACAGCTGTGAAATTAAATGTTTTAAAAGAAATAATAGCAAGCAAATTGGATATCAGATATTAGCACACAGCAACCAAGATGTGCAGATAAAGCTAGAGAAATACTGAATGATAAGTCTGCAGGTGTAAGCTCTGCTGCCCAGCTGTGGTGCATGATTAACAAGCTAATGAGGAAAAGTCAAAGTGAAAACTCCGTCCAAAAGGGATATTTTAAAGCAGACTTTTGGAGTCCCTTAGTGAAAGATGACCTCCAGCAAGTTTCTTTGTCTGTCTGAATTTTTGATATAGTCTCTACATCATCCAATGCTTTGAGAACTTAGTGAAAACCCTTGCTAAGCATTTTGCATAACCAGCTTGTGAGTTCAATAAATGTTCTTTAATTATTATGTACATTTTTATTGCATAAATATTAGGGCCTAAGAGTGGAAAATCCTCTTTTAAATAAAACAGTTTACTTTATCAATTGTGAAAACTATAGCTAAGTTGTCTATAAAAATTAGCCTCTCTTTAATGAATATTTAATATTTCATAAAGCAAAAGACTATAGTTTTAACTAATGTTAAATCATATACTCTATCTGGGGAAAAACTGTTGAAAATAATATTTTATTCTTTCCCCCTAAATTAAATACTCATATACATATAATTTCCCATAGAATTTCTTTGGATATATAGACACAGCTCCCATACATATGTACAGATTTCAAGAATTCATAGGACAGGAATTGCTATGGAAAGTGTCAAATATGTTAGAATATATTAATCATATGTCTAATGGCCATCTTCTCTAAAAGATCAGGAGCTGCTAAAACTTCTTTTCATCTATTCTCTCATTCCTCCCAATTTAAACAATTATTCTTTTAATTCCTACTTGAAAACCTATTATAATGTAAAATAATTTACATACCCTTAAATTACTGAACTATCAAATTTAAGGCAGTATCTTTTGACTCATCAGTATTTAAGAAAAACTTTTAATGTTCTCAAGTATTTGCTTTAAGCAACATGACCAGACTTGAATCAGTATTTCAAACATGTTCTAATTACAAGTGTCTAATTACAACTGTCGTGAGTTTTTATTTTATTATTTTTTAAATTGATATATATAACATTTGATGTTACATATATATGTTATATATATATTAAACATCATTGTCTACCCTTTGGACTATCTTAATCTCTTGTGCCCGTTCCTTCTTGAATTTTACCCCACTACCCCTTTCTTGCTCTATGCCCAGTTGACAGTTTTAAAATTTTCTTGCCTGTTAGTTTGTTTTTCTTATATCCCTCATATAAGTGAGATCATCCAGTATTTCACTTTTTCTTTCTGGCTTATTTCTGCTAACATGATTCCTTCTAGCTCCATCCATGTTGCTGAAAATTACATAAGCTTGTCTTTTTTGATTGATGCATATCATTCCATTGTGTAAATATACCACATCGGGATCACTAGGTCAAAAAAAAACTTGACCAAAAAAAAAAAAAAAAAAAGACCTAACACCATAAAAAACGTAGAAGAAAATTTGGACAAAACACTAGAAGAAAGACATACACTTTGAGACTACATCAAATTAAAAAGCTTCTATATAGCAAAAGAGACAATGACCAAAACAAAAAGGAAATCCAACAGAAGAGGAGAGAAATTTAGACCTCTATATAAATGAGAAGGATCTGATAATGAAAATCCACAAAGAACTCATACAACTCAACAAAAACAAGACAAAAAACCCACTCAAAAAGAGGGAGAAGAACTAAAAAGACTTTATCCAAAGAAGAAAAACAAGTAGCCAATAGGCATATGAAAAAAATTTTCAACATACTAATAGCCAAGGGAATGCAAATCAAAACCACACTGAGATACCATCTTACACCAGTAAGCATAACTCATGTCAGAAAAATGGGTAACAAGTGCTGGCATGGATAGAAAAAGAAAGGAACACTCTTACATTGCCAGTGAGATTGAAAACTGGTCCAGTCTTTACAGAAGGCTGAGAGGGACTCTCAAACTACTGAAAATGGTGCTGTGAGTTCTTAAAACAGCATTATCATTGTCAAGGTGACCAGGCCACTCCATTGAACATCCCACTTACCTTAAAGTCTTGATGACTCAAACACTATATTATATAAATAAAAAGTGAGATATTTACCATTCTATCTTGAAAATTACGTTTTATACCAAGAGTAGAATTTTTATTGTTGCTATTGTTTTTTTAATTAAGTAATTTACTTATATATAAATTTCACATCTTTGTAATCCCCGGGGTTCACCCCCCCATTCTCCTTGACCACTCCCATCCTGTCCTATTGTTGATTCAGAGTTTTAGTATGACAGTATAATTTTGAATACTAACTCCACTATATTGACAATTCATGACAGATTTGTCCAAATATCATATAAAACATGATAGTAGTAGTAGATGATCAATAGGCATATTTTTATTTGTTGAAAGTTATGGTTCACATAAAACTGTTTTTATCCAGTACAGTGATGAGTAACTAGGAAACATTGCAAGAATATAACATTCCCATAAAACATATCTCACTTCCTATGATTAGTCACCTAGCTAGAAATCCTATATAATCTACAATGAAATCTTACAAGACCCTTTCAACCACCTTGCAGACATAATTTTGCTTAGTGTATAATATGTAACCTCTCCAACTACTAATACTTAAAACAAACTTAAAAGTGAGATAGTCAGCCTCTACCATATAAACAGAATTACTATTCCCTTAGACCAATAATATATATTTATAAAGTAATTTGGTTTTATTTTGATGAAAACTGTTTATTGAACAAATAATTCTTGTTCTTCACTATTACTAAATTATTTTAATTTGAGATATTCTGGTGGTTTTTAAGAAAATGTTTATAGTTTCCTATAAACTGTAGATGTAGTTATTATTTTCCATTGTATCATTTATGTAACTTATATTTTCTTTAATTTTTAGTCTCAAATTAAATGGAAAATTGAAAAAATATGAGATAACCTCTCTAATTTATAACTAGCTACTTCTTGAAATTAACAATTAAATCTAGATGCTTTATTAAAATATATATTACTATCTCTTCAAATTAACTTATTGTTCTGCTGTCCTTTCTCTGGAGAACTCATAGCATTCTCAATTAATTATCCTGTTATTAACATTCCACCTTTAATTTCTGATTTTCCTCTATGCTGATAATCAAAACAGCAATATTGATATAATACCATCAATGCATAATCAGTACACTTGCATTGTCCTAGAAATCATGTCATGTCATGTATGTGACCTCCAGTAAGTTTTTCATATCCTACCATATTCTTATTAGTGGTTCTTAACACTGACATCAGAGGCATCTATGGTGTTTTAGAAATAACATGCTTGGTCCATTTTTCCAGGCCCACCTAACAAGAATCCCTGAGGACAGAGCTCAGACTTTAGAAATTTGCAAATTTTTTCAATTTCCAAAGAATTATCTTCACTTCTCAGTTTTAAAGTCAAAGCTTACCTCGTGTGTAAGAAGTCTTTGGACTTAATATCATATGACTTGGCTTTAATTCATATAACTGTATTCTTCTTTCTTAATCCATCATTACTTACCCTTATAATTATAAATATGTTCTCTCACTATTCAGTTTTATTAATCAAGTTTTTTGAAAATGTCTCTTAAATATTTAGCTATTATTTGAGAATTCTGAATTCTCCTAAACCTTAATGTTCAAATTAGTTTCTAGAAAGAAATAGACACAGATCAGAGTGAAATATATTTAATATCAATTTTCACTCCAGAAATCTTAGTTCTCTTATATTTATTCTTAGTAGCAAGAAGTTGGCAAATAACTAAACTCTAAAATTACAAATGAACAATTGATTATTTTTATAATTTTTATACTTTTTCCTAAACTTTCTCTAGACTGTACTTTCATTTTAAAATTTTTAACTTAACCACCTTGGTTTGTTTGATTTTTTAAAAATTTATCATATATATTTATTTATTTTACATCTTTGTATACACTGAAGTACTCCCACTATCTTGTCACCTGTGAATTGTCATCTCAAGTTCTTATGCCCACCCCTCCCCTGAATCCCCATCTTATTCTATGCTTCAGTTCTGCTGTATTTTCTATTCATGTCATGACACCTGAGAATTTGTGATGTATGTCCAAATTCTTAGTCAAATCCTGAAAATGACATATTTGTGAGACCTCTATTTCATCTTAGTTCTTACATTAGGAGGAAGAATTATCAAAACTTATAAATCAAGACAAAATTTCATTTTTCACATGATGAGAATGACATTTTTCCACCCCTATTTTCCTTGTTTCAACTCTTGAACATTTAATAATGCATAATTATAAAAGCAAATAAGCAAATACTATATTATTCATGTAAATTATAACTAGCTATCAGCAGATTGACACAAGATACCATATCCTAGTTTTAATACTACTCTCAAGTTTCTAGCTATAGTATGTTACTTTAGTTCTCTATTTCTTCATTTTTCCACTGCAGTTCTAAGGAGCACTGACAGCTTTGATGTTCTTTTTTTCTAATATCTAGTGAAATTGATTAATCCTTTTTTAGATCTCAAAATCATATTAACTCAAATTCAAAATGGTATATTGTGAAGATTAGAATAAAGAAATATAGGATATCATGTTTTCAGTTTAATATTATTGAAATTCTCTTCTTGTTCCTTACTAGAAGTAGATAGAATTATTTCACATGAACATAATAAAATTATGATAGATGATAGATAGGTATATAGATGGATGGACAGATAACACTTTTGTTTTGTCCAATAAATATTTGATCAATGAATAACTTCAAGAATACTTAGGCATATGAATAAATGTATGAATCTGTGTTCAGTGCACTTTTCAAAAAGTCAAATCAGCATTATTAACACATTGGCAACATGTCCAATTTTAATTCAAAGTAGTTAGGAGAAAACAAAAGGTTCATAACCTCATATAATGATAAAAAAGTAAAGGCAAAGTAGAAAGTAAATTCAGATGGCTTTATCAGGATGGGGCTTGCTTGGTTCACAAAACATTTATTACTAACTACTTTCATGTAGCAGAGAATACATAAAATGAAAATGAATAATAGAGAAAGTATCACAAGAAAAAAAAATAACTATAAGACTATTTTGAGGACATCTTCCAGCAGCTCAACTATCCAGGGATAATCCATAAAAAAGGATAGCTTATATGCAAACAATATGATGAAAGGAAATGAGGCCACTGATTACCTGAAAATTATTTATGTATTAACAAGTTTATTTAGAATTTGACTTTCACTAATCTACAGAATATAATCAGTGAATGCTTAAAGACAATTTTGTTTAACATGATATATGCTACCAGAAGTATTCTTCTGAATACTCAGCTAATGTTTTTATTTTAAAGTCATATAGCAGTTCCTCCTTTAAGAAATACTTTTACTACTTCTCCCCAGGGCTGAAGTCAAGTTTAAAGTATCGATAAGGTACTAAATTGAGTTTTAATGGCTAAGGGAAACACAACTTGGCAGTGAAAAGCCCACACCCCAGCAGCCCAGAAGCACCAGCACCAGCCCAGCAAGACACATGACAGCAAAATTTTCAAGAGCCAAAGATAAAGAAAAAATTATGAGAATAACAACAAAGGAAACAGATAACCTACAAAGGAAAACCAATTAGACTGACCTCCGATTTCTCAGAAGAGACACTCAAAGCAAGGAGAGAATGGGACCACATCTTCAAAATACTCCAAGACAAAAAGTGCCAACCAAGAATACTCCACTGAGCAAACTGTCTTTCCTTTATGAAGGAAAAATTAGAACCTTCTCAAACAAACAAAGCCTCCAGAAATTTACTACCACCTAACCCTCATTCCAAGAACTCCTACAAGAAGCCCTAAGACCGAAACCTGCAGAAGAATAAAAAGAACGAATAATAAAAAGAAAAGAAAGAAGAAACTAAAACAGAACCTCCAAATGACCAGCAGGAAACCAAAGTTAGAACTTCAAACATCAATAGTTACTCTAAATATCAATGGGTTAAACTCATCAATCACAAGACACAAAATTGCAGACTGGATTAAAAGAGAGAACCCAACATTCTGCTGCCTCCAAGAAACTCATCTGATCCCAAAAGACAAGCATAGATTGAAGGTAAAAGGATGGATACAATGTTACAAGCAAATCCCCCCCCCCAAAAAAAAAGCAGGAGTAGCCATTATTATAGCAGACAAAGCAGATTTCAAAATAAAAAAGTAACAAAGGATAAAGAAGGTCACTATCTAATGGTTCAAGGGTCAACCCAAAAAAAGACATAACAATTATTAACATATACTCACACCAAATGAGGGTGTACAAGATTCATAAGACAGCTACTAAGAGAACTGAAAATAAATATTGATGAAAACACATATGTAGTAGGAGACTTCAACACCCCAATCTCAACAAAGAACAGATCAAAAAAACAAAAGGTACACAGGACACAAAAGCCTTAAAAGAAGACAAAGACAAAATGGACCTAATATATATATATATATATATATATATATATATATACAAGGTGCTACACCCACAAAAAAAGGAATACGCCTTCTTCTCAAATGCATATGGATCATTCTCAAAAATTGACCACATACTAGGCCACAAGGCAAACATGAATAAATACACAAAGATTAAAGAAATACCAACTTTTTTTTTTTCTGAGCATAAGGGTATCAAACTAGAAATCAACAATGAAAAGAAAGCAGGAAGAACATCAAACACTTGGATTTGGACAACATGCTGCTAAATGAAGAATGGGTAATTGAAGAAATTAAAGAAGAAATTAAAACTTACTTTGAAACAAATGACAAAGAAGACACACCATTCCAAAACATCTGGGATGCAGCAAAAGCATATCTAAGAGGAAGGTTCGTAGCAATACAGACCTGTATCAAAAACCAAGAACTAAGCAAAAAACAACCTAATCTACCAACTCAAAAAATTATGAAAAAAGAGCAACAAAAGAGACCCAAAACCCAGCAGAAGACAAGCAATAACAAACGTTGATAAGCCTCTTGCAAAGCTCACAAAGGAAAGAAGAGAGAAAATTCAAATAAACAGAATCACAAATGAAAGAGGAGAAATTATAACAGATACAAAAGAAATACAACAACCAGGATGAGATGGACAGATTCTTAGATACAACTATCAAAAATTGAAAAAAGAAGATATAGAGAACTTAAATAAACCAATCACAAGCAACAAAATTGAAGCAGTCATCAAAACTCTATCTAAAAACAAGAGCCCAGAGTCTGGTGGCTTTACAAATGAATTCTAGCAGACATTCAAAGGTGAAATAATGCCTGCAATACTAAAGCTTTTCCAAAAAAAAACTGAGAAAAAAAGGAAAACTGCCAAACACATTCTATGAAGCAAACATCACACTCATACCAAAACCAAATAAGGACAGCACCAAGAAAGAAAACTATAGACCAATTTCCCTAATGAACACGGATGCAAAATTTTACACAAAATCCTAGCAGATCTAATCCAACAATGCATAAAAAACATTATTCACCATGACCAAGTGGGATTTATCCCAGAGGCACAAGAACGGTTCAACATCTGAAAATCAACTAACATAATACACCACATCAACAAAGAAAAAAACAAAATCACATGATGATATCAATAGATGCATTCAACCAAGTCCAGCATCCACTCATGATAAAAGCCTTTGAAAAATTGGGGATTAAAGGAATTTACCTCAGCATAATAAAAGCCATCTATGAAAAACCTACGGCAAACATCATTCCTAAATGGGGAAAAACTAAAATCATTCCAATTAAGATCTGGAACTAGGTAAGGATGCCCACTCTTCCCACTACTCTTTAACATTGTACTGGAAGTTCGATACGGCAATAAGGCAAGAGAAAGACATAAAAGGGATACAAATAGGAAAAGAGGAACTGAAGCTATAATTAGATGTTGATGACATGATTCTCTGTAGAGATAACACAAAAAAATTCACAGAAAATTGGCTTGAAATAATAAACCAGTTCAGGGAGGTAGCTGGAAACAAAATAAACACACATCCCATTTACCATTGCACAAAAAAATATTAAATACCTGGGAATAAACCTAGCAAAACACGTGAAAGAACTATACAAAAAAACTTTAAAACACTGCTAAAAGAGATAGAATAAGACATAAGGAAATGAAAAGACATTCCCTGATCATGGATTGGAAGAATCAATACCATCAAAATGGTCAACCTACCAAAAGCAATCTACAGATTCAATACATTCTTGATAAAAACCCCAATGACCATTTTTAAAGAGAAGGAACAAAAACTACTGAAATATATGTGGTATAACAAAAACCCTCAAATATCAAAATGCCTCCTGACCAGAAAAAAAAGAAAACAGAGGTACTACAATTTCAGAATCAAATATACTATAAAGTCATAATAAGTAAAGCAGCCTTGGTCCCAGTACAAAAACGTTCAAACCAATGGAACAGAACTGAGTGCCTGGAAATAAAACCACACATATACAGTCAACTAATCTTTGACAAAGGAGTGAAAAACTTACATTGGAACAAGGACAGCCTCTTCAATAAATGGTGCTGGGAAAATTGGACCAAGACATGCAAAAAAAATGGACCAAGACAACTCCCTCATATCATGTACAAAAATCAATTCAAAATGGATAAGACTTAGAGATGTTAGACCTGGAACCATAATATACATAGAGGAAAACTTCGGCAAAACCCTCCATGAATTACAATTCACAAATCCCTTTCTGGACACATCTACAGATGGTCAAAAAATGAAGAAAACCATAAACAGATGGGACTATATCAAACTAAAAAGCTTCTGTACAGCAAAAGAGACAACAGAAGAAAAAAAAAGAAGCCCAACTGAATGGGAAAATAATATTTGTCCTACACCAGAGTGATAAGGGTTTAATAACAAAGATACACAAGGAACTCGCACAATTAAACAAAAGCAAAACAAGAAGGCCAATCAAAAAATGGGGAGCACTAAAAAGACACTTCTCCAAAAGAGGAAATAGAAATGATCAATAGGCACATGAAAAATTGCTTAATGTCACTAGCAACTAAACAAAAAGCCCAATCAAAAAATGGAACAAAGAGCTAAAAAGATGCTGACTTAAAGAAGAAATACAAATGACCAATAGGGATATAAAAAAATGTTCAACATCACAAATAATTGGGGAAATGCAAATCAATACCACACTGAGATACCATCTTACACCAGTAAGAACAGCCCATATAAAAAACAAACAAACAAACAAACAAACAAAATGGCAAACAGCAAGTGTTGGCAAGGATGTGCAGAAAAAGGAACACTCTTTTACACTGCTGTGGGAGAATAAACTACTACAGCCACTGTGGAAAGTTGTGTGGAGGACCCTCAAATTAATGAAAATGTAACTACCATTTGACTCAGCAATTGCTCTCTTTGGAATTTACCCAAAAGAAACCTCAATGTGGGTACAATGGAACACCTGTGCTTCGATGTTTACTGCAGCACTATTTATAATTGCAAGGGCTTGGAAGCAACCTAAATACCCCAAAACAGACAACTGGATGAAAAAAAAAATGTGTTATATATACACAATGGAATACTAATCATCAATTAAAAATGATAAATTTGATGATTTTATGATAATGTGGATGTACTTAGAAGAAACCATATTCATAGATACAAGTCAAAAGAAAAAGATAGAAACCAAATGGTTTCACTAATATATGGGATATAGAAAAAATAAACAAAAGCCATGAGGAAAAGTCAAAACAAGCTAACCATCATACTGAAGTACACATCTTGGGGCAGGGAGGAATGCAGGGGATTGGTGAGGCAGGGTGAATTTCTGGGATTATAAAAATGTGAAATTTATATATAAATAAATTTAAATTAATTAATTAATTAAACACATCACATGATAATATATTTAGAAAGCCTTAAAGACTCCATTAAAAAAACTACTGAAAACAATATATCAGTGCAGTAAAGTTGGAAATTACAAAATCAGTCCATAATAATCAGTTGTGCTACTCTATGCAAAGACAATATAGGTGAAAATGAAGTTAAGAAAACAATCCTCTTTACAAAATTAACTATATAAGACTGAACATAACAGTGATGTGAAGGGCATGTACAATTAAAATTGAAGGCATGAAAATGAACAGAAGACATAAATAACTGAAAGATATCCCTGATTATGAATTGGAATACTTGTTAAAATAATTATCTTACCCAAATCAACGTATGTAGATTCAACACAATTCCAAAAATTATCAACAGAATTGTTAAAAAGAAAACCATCTTTACTGAAATTTATACATAATTATAAATGACTGAATAACCAAAGTCATCCAGACCAAAAAGAGGAAAATCAGAGATCTCAAAATACTAGACTTCAAATCATATTATAAAGCTTTAGAAAACAAAACAGAATGAAATTGGAGTAAAAGTAGACACACAAGACAGGAATTGA
The DNA here is from genome assembly GCA_004024945.1 of Uropsilus gracilis. Taxonomy (NCBI): domain Eukaryota; kingdom Metazoa; phylum Chordata; class Mammalia; order Eulipotyphla; family Talpidae; genus Uropsilus; species Uropsilus gracilis. The sequence continues at coordinate 39,162 of PVHY01004103.1, read as the reverse complement.
ATGCAGCTAAATAAGCCCACAGTTACATGAACTATTACTCTACCACAAAATAACCAAGTTCATGCATTTTAGAAAGAAAATTCTCTTCAACAGTGCTAGGAAAATTGTACATTCTACTCACAAAAGAATAAAACTTGACCATTATTTAACATCATTAAAAAAAAAAGCATTCAAAATATAGTAATGACTTGGATATAAGACCAGAAACACTGAACTGCATAGAAGAAAACAAACAGAACATTCCATGATAATGGCTTCCATTATGTCTTTGGAAACAACTTAAAGGTCATGAGAATATTAAAAAAATAAACGGGACTAATCAAACTGAGAAGTATAATATGAAAGCAATGCATAAAAGGCATACCCTATACTTCTATAATGGAAAAAATTATGTAAACCAATATTAACTCAATATTTGAAAAAAGACACCAACTGAATGAGAGAAAATACATTTGCAGATCATATATCTGATATAGTCTATTCTACAAGGAACTCATACAACCCATAATAAGAAAACCCAATCAAAAAAGGAGAAGAAGAGCTAAAAAGACAGTTCTCCAAAGGTGACAGATAGATGGACAAGACACAAGAAAAATGCTGAAAAATATCAACAGAGAAGTGAAAATCAAAAGTATGAGATACTATCTCACACCTGTGGAAATGGTCCATATCAAAAAGACCAATAATAAGTGTTGACAAAGATGTGGAAAAAAAGGAATGCTCATTCATATTGGTTGGAACGTAGACGCTCTGAAAAACAGTATGGATGTTTCTTAAAATAATAAAAATAGATCTACAATTTGTTCCAACAATTCTACTCATACATATCTACTTGAAAATTTCAAAAATACTGTCAATGAGATATACGTACTCTTATGTTCATTCAGCATTATTTTCCATAACCATAATTATGAAAATCACCTATATGCCCAAAGACAGATAAATGGATTAAGAAGGTGTGGTACAGTTATGCAATGGAATACCATTCAACATTAATAAAAGGTGAACTCTGGCCATTTGAAAGAACATGGGTGCAAATGGAGGGGTTATGCTAAGTAAAAATAAGTGGAGTATATATGCATATATGAAGTATATAGAAACAAAACAAAACAAACTTAAACAAACCAAGAACAAACGCTAGAAATCTAACTGGAAACTGAGTCCACCAGTGGGAAAGGTTATCAGTGAGGAAGATGGGGGAAAAGTCATCTTTATACAACACCGATGAATGTGTCCCTTGGTACAATGCTTCAGGATAAAAATTAACAATATTTTTTAAAATCCTTCTTGACATAATAGCAGTGTTTTTAGGAACTTATCACAAAGAAATTTATTTATGATATCTTAAAGCTGTGTATATGGGTATAGGATATCAAATTTTACAGGCATAAAATGATTGTTTAATCATCACTGAGAATAGTGGTAAAGCAGTCTTCCAAAATAGTACTGCAGAAAAAATTACATAGATACAAATTGCATTGGTTTGAAAATTCTCTCAGTTAACAACTTTCTAATCAAAATATGGTTCAATCAAATTCTTGTTGGGAAAAAAATATTTTTTCTTTCATGTTCCTTTTTCCCTACCTTATCCCCAGACTTAAATAGTCAAAAGAATTTTAGGGCAATAGAACAGAGATTTAACCTAATAACAGACAGCCCCATTGTCTGTTTTGAAGACATGAAGACTGAGATTACTGTGCATTTATCAAAGTGAAATGAATTTAAATTAATATGAAAGACAGTATTACAAGCTTTATTTTAGTGCAACTGTTTAAAATTCAAAGCAAAAAACAGAATGACAAAGCTGCTTTGGAAGAGACCAGGTAATCTTAAGATTGTTGATAGATACAAACAATTCTGATTTAAGAATATTTTTAATTGCTTTTAAAGCTATAAAAGCCTTCAGAATAGTATTTCTTTTATATTTATGCTTGAAAAAAGATTTATTCACTTAAGTAAATTTTGTCTTTTATTTTTTAATATGTATATATATATATTTACTGATATATTTTTTTACATCATTTTATTCCCCAGGGTTCTCCCATCACCATATCACCCATGAATCATCTTAATCTTATGAGCTCATCGTACCCTGATTTCTCCCTCCATCTCTACCTCCCTAGCTGGTTGTTTTATCTGTTGTTAGCTATTAGAACTAAAATTTATTAAGGACCTAATATGAGCATGGAACAATTCAAAAAAGACACAGCCCTTAACTTCACGTTTCCTCTCAGTTAGTTGTTACACTACATTATCTGATATATTCAACATCTGTAAAAGATGCATTAATCTGTGCTAGGTCCTGGAAACAGAAAAGGAATTCAACAAATCTTTGTCTTCCTCAAAGTCCAGTGAAAGATAAAACAACGTACATATATATATACTACCCTCAATTATCAGTCAAATGTGTTAAACTCAATAATAGAAGTTAAGTGCTTTTAAAAAATTTCAAAAAAGATAATCATTGACTAGGACATTAAAAAAAGTTTCACTCTGAATTTCTTGACTGTTAGAGATTCAAAGTAATGCATCTTCACTTGCAGTCAACTATTGAAATCTACATAATGCTTAGCACTGTAATGGATACCAAAGAAACAAATTAAAGTCATACTGATTGTGGTGATGGTTCACGTGGTGATGTGATGGTGGGAGATTTATAGGGACTACACCTGAAGGGAGAAATCAAATACTGTACAAAAAGTGAATAATGTAAGAAAATAGAAGGCTTAATCTATAAACAAAAAAAGGAAAAAAGCCCTATAATTTTATTATAACTTCACATGATCTAATGAGGGTGACATTCTAGTTTAGTGAGGAACAAAATATCCAGGGTTGCAAGCAAGATTCTCAAATCTCTAAAACGTCCAAGATCAGCAGGTATCTGCAAAGTGATTATGGAGGGGAAATGAAAGATAGGAGGAAAACCTAGTTGCAAAACCATGACACAGCACTGCGGAATAGCCAATAGACTGCCAGAACAGCAAATGAATGAAAGAGAAATATGGAAAGTGAAAGAGCCTCAAGAGAGGACTTTGAATAGAAGTTTAAGAATTTTAGAGTTGATATACAAACAAGGGTAAAGATTAAGGATTGAAGGAATTTTTACAAACTAGCAGAATGGTCCAGGAAGACTGAAATGAGACTGGTTTGAAAATACACCTGTGAGAAACTCATTGCAGTATATTTTGGGTTAAAGAAGTGAATTCTGTGTTAGAGCAGTGTTACTTGAGACAGGGTGAGACTGATGGCCATATTTTGATGGCAGACTCAAACACATAGGCAGTAGACTGGTGACATGTAAGGAAAAGGGAGATTTACCTGACATGTAATACAGTAAAATAAGCAATTTTGGCAAAATGTATGAATGGTATTAGACTAAGGACTTGATGATTAATGTCTATTTAATTTTACATATATAAGTATCATTTTAAGATAAAATAAGAAGTCATATCAAGTAACATAACCTTGGAGGTTCTTAAGGATGGGGTCTGAGGAGAAGGCAATGAGTGTATTTTCCACTTCTCTTCACAACAAAGGATCTGGAAACATATGTTAATGGGATCTGTATTTGAGTCATTGCATGAAATGGAAGCTTTACAGAGGAAAAAATGATAGGAGTTTTAGAGATAAACACTTTTCCCTCAGGGAGACAAATAATAAATGAAGTGAAGATGCAAACTGGACTGTCTTGTTCCAGTGCCATGTTTTCTCTACATGTTTAAACTATCCCACCAATACCATCACATAGAAATGGACACAGATACTTATATACCACATATGTAATTGATATTCTTCAGATTACCTTCAATTTCTAACTGAATTTCTTCATAATCAAAGCAATGTTTAATTGTTTGTTCCTATTCAGTGTCTTACCAAAATAACATTTCCTTATCTCCAGTCATTTCTTTATTCTGTTGAATTTGTGAGAGCTTTGGAAACTCTCAAGGTAAACCCTGTGAAAAACCCATTAATTAGGATTAAATCCATGAGTGCATGGTTTGAAAAAATATTTAATGAAATCCTTTGATATTTTTTCTCATGATGATACAGTTAAGTAACTATCAATATAGTTCCTAAATACAACTTCCAAAGATAGCAGTAGTTAACATTTATATATATATACTATTTTTGAAAAGACCTTAAGACAAAGATAGATTTGGGTAGAACATGGGCAGGAAAAAGTAACTAAGTAAATAAATGTATAATGGTACTTACTTTATCTTTGGAGAAGCTAAAAAGTTGTTTTCTTGCAGCAAAAAATTGGACAGCTATCACACTGGCTGAGTGACCCCAAAGGACACCAACTGGCTTAGAGACAACATAGGGGTTCCAAAGGCAAACTTTATTGTTAATGCCAGCAGTTGCTGATCAGAAATAGAATGAAAAAAAAAAACATTTTTAATAATATAAATAACACATAGTACAATCATATATCTATAGATTGATAAAAGCACTGAGGGAGGCAACCTTGAAGGAAGGGAAATACTGCCACTGCCCCAAAGCCCAGGCTAATAGGGCATGAAGTTCTGCCACTGGGAAACAGCTGAAATGGAGTGAATGGTGACAAAAGTATAAGACTACGTTAAACAGACAATAGTTCTGGTAAGGAGGCAAACAGCAGTCTGACCAGTGGAGGATGAATTTGGCCTCTTACTCACAGTGTCCTCCTTCACCAGAAGCATAGTCCAGAGATTTAGACATGTTAATGTTATCCCAGAGTAAGAAAGAATTCAAACAATAGTTAAAGTTTCCAAATTAATTAAAAAGTCTAATAAAACAAATTATTTTCATTGCCCTGTAAATAATCAAGTATTTATAAGCAAACAATCAGCACAAATATACTTTGATCTGCTTGAGAAAATAAGGCATTCTTGAGCATTAATTAGTTACATTCAGGGAGCACTTCAAAAGCAGGGTGTAGTATGTCTTCATGTCTAATGAAGCTCAGTAGCAAACTCTATTGTACCCTTGTGTAGGATCCACTGTGCAGCTTGAGGTTTTCCCCACTGTTATCAGTATAGAGAAACTGAAATAATCACAATCAGTTGATGAAATGAGTCCTCCAAAATCACTTCACCAATCCTCCAACCTTCTGTAATAAATCTACAATACCTCTTCACAATTTGCTGATGACATATCCCAGAGTTCATGTTACGATACCATGCTTGTCAATTATCATTGTCAGAAATTTTAGGGACTAAATCCCCAAGCAGATAGCAACATTCTTTATATGAGTGAACAACTGAATGAGGATTAATATGATCTATTCCGTAGGTCATGTGTGTTCCTTCTCTGCAAGTACTTTATTAATTTTTAAATAAAACTTCACATTTTATAATGTATAAACTCATTTTATTTATCAAATTATCAGCTTTCAAAACATCTAAATCTTTTCCTTAAATAGGTCACATATGAAAAACAACATTTACTCAGCAAAAGATATTTCTTCATTAAAAAAATACTCTTCAGCAAATTATAGCTAGGATAATCTGAAATTTTTCAAAAAAGCATTAAGAGTTTGTAGTCTGAAAGGTATTTGAAAATTGTTCTTCATTGTGCAGTTGTCATGAAAGCTTGTATGTACATATGTATATGAACCAAAAAATGATGTATTTGTTGAGGTTCAGCATTTTGTGGTGCTAGAACAATAGCAAAATGGCAAATGCTGCACAAACTATCTTCTTTCACTATACTGTTTTGCATCTCCCACCAATTCTAATAAAAATTTTTGCTAAAGCATGGGGGCATTTTTTCATATTTTTAACCCAATGTAGTTTATATATTCTGCACATCATAATTCATCATTATCAGACATTCTCAGACAGTAAAATGTGATCTGCTCAAGTTGGTCTATCTGGCAGTAAGCAACAAGGGGGAGATATTTCCTGAATACAAATATGCATGTCAGTCTATTTATAAGGTCCTTGGAGTTATCATGATTTATTTTACATACCAATTAAATTGAGCTGAGAGTGGTAATCAAAAGCATGAATACCCTGGGCAATGTTGAAGACCGTCATTTTAAGATGCTTTTTGGACTTCTCTCTCCAAGCTAGCACCACAGAGTTTGTACTGTTGGTTGTATTGGAAATGATAGCATCTAGTGATGCATTATAAGTTACTGCCAAAAAAAGAAGAAAGGAAAACAATCTTTAGTTAATTTCCTACAAGATATGAGCAAAATCAAATAGTTCTAATGTAAGCTTAAAAATTAAACTCAGATTATAATAACACAGTTCAACACTTAGACACCATCTCGTGCATCATCTCCCAACAATGAAATCAGTGAAAGTTACAGTAAATTCTGCATTCAGACTTTTCACCCGTGTGAAGGTTGCTTTGTTTTCCTTTTTTTTTTTTTAATTGGAAAACATGAACAGAAACATTAATTCTGGAGTGAATGGGGATTTATGAGATTCTGGGAATGTAAGATCTCTAAAATGAGGCCACATTCTTGGGTTCTTTCTGGGCCTACAGCCAAGGGGAGTTTACCAGTCATGTGCTTCTCTCAAAGGTGCACCTCATTCCCAAACTATGTCTTATTTACATCTTACTGGCTTAGAATGTTTGCAAGTGGGAAGGGCAGAACGCCACCCTTCCCAGGTCTGCAAACACAGCTAGCTCAGGTGAAATTGAAATCAGGTCAACAAGGGACAGACCAACCAACCAACAAACCACAGGGGGAAAAAGCAACAGCACTTTTAAAATGTGGCTTCTACCACCCAGGTTTCCTCAGGTTATTACCATCTGCAGCATGTAGCAATTGCCAGTCAAATTACAAGGGAAATTAACCAGGAAAACAAAAATCTTCAAAACCACAAATGACCAGTTATTACCCCAGTCACAATTTTCAGTCCCAAAGTTCCCAAAAAATACATGTCCATGATGGTGTCCCTTTGCCCCTCCAAACCTGAGGCAGGCACTCTACAAAGTCCAGTCTTTCTCTGGCATCTTCTCTTTGCTTCTTCTCAGACCAGCTTTCTGAGCTGCTCAGCTTCTCCAAGACTCTTCAAACTTCTTCAACAAATGCTGATGCACAAATCAGCATTCCAAATCCCTGGCCATCTCTAGGCAACAGCTCACTCTTCCACAGCTTTCCAACCAGTATAGCAATGGGCTCTTTACCAACCAGTCTGCCAATGGGTTCTTTACCAGCCCACCATTCTCATGTCTCTCCTTCCCAAAGTCTCTCATTCTTTTCTCTCTCTCAGTCTTTGCTCCTTTCCTTTTTGATCTTTTTCTTTTTTTTTCCTAAAAGCCAAAGGCTCCAATTACGCTCATACACCATCTTGGTAATACATTCTCTCTTAGGGTCCATATGGAATTTGCAACAAAGTAAAAGTACCCTTCCTGTTTAGGCTTCTTTTACCTATTTTTCAGACACAGCTAATGGCATCAATGCCTAAATTTTAATACTGCCCATATTGGGGTCCCAGTTTCAAAATGACTTCCCCTGTGTTCCTAATGACCCAGTTCCAGATGTTGTGGAACAAAATCCCATTTACCCAAATTCCCAAAATCCCAAGCAAAGAAAGTGATCCTCTGCTTTCAGTCAGGAGAAACTTTCCATTATTGTAAGACTCACCTGCTCCAGAAAGCCAATAATTACAGTGGCCTTTAATCAACTTCAAGACATAGTACCCGGGATAGTGAGGAAAAGGTCTTATTTTGCATTTTGATCAATTATTTATGCTCCCAAATTGAGAGATTTCAGATTTGACCTAAAGACCAAATTCCTAACTCACTTAAAGAGGAGTGTTGTAACTTTGTATCATTTAAGGAAAGTTTCTGCAATAGAATAGCTCTTGGAAATATTATTGATCTGATAAATAAATTTCAAAGTTTTTTCTCAGAAGACAACTCCCAATGATCCTTAGCATTCCTGTACTTCTTATGAAACTAATTGTTGACTTCTCTTCCTTCCAGATTATCTATTCAAAGCTGTTCTCATAGAAAACAGTCTTGAAACATAGAGATAATGTTTGCCTTTGCAGCAAATGGTAGACAAAATTGCTGCCTAGAGTATTAAAGATAATGTCTTCTTTTGGAAAAAGACAGATTTGCATCCTATCCTCTATTAAAAAAAAGTTCACTTGGAGTCCGATACCTGTAACACAATCCACTGCATTCTTAAACATACATTTGCACAACCTCTGTGGATCTGGGGTAATTGAACTGACAAACATGTTGATTCACATGCTGCTTGAAGTTCTGTGCACAGTAAAGTTGTTTTTCTGTATTATTTTGTGTGTTCTTTTTCACATAGGAGTTTTATGATCACTGTCATTTTAAAACTTTTAAAAACGTTCTTTTTCCAGGTGATCACCAGCACCAATTTCGGGAAATGGCAAATTAACTGATGAGCAACTAACTTGAAAAGTGTTTCATAATTTCCCTAAAAGAATTTAATTTTCCTTGCTTTGTGTGTATTTGTGTATGTGCATGTATATTAGTATAAGCACTTCCAAATAATTTCTAAAGGCAAGTAAATTCTGATACAGAAGGATGACTCCATGAACCACCTATTCTACTGAAGTAATTATTTTCAAAGCAATGAAGTCTTAATTAAAGAGTTGATATTGGCATATGAAGAGCTTGAAATATACAATTTAATTTGACTAACTAAAAACTGAATTAATAAGTAGAAGCTATTCAGTGTATCATTTATAGATCCTGTCTCAAAATATGGTATCCACTTTTCAATGACTTAATGAACATCTACAATGTGCCCCGTGTATATGAGATTAATAAAAGAATAGCCATAGCAAGATGGCCCCAACATTGGAAGCAGAGATAAGTAAATCAAACAACTACAGAAAACTAGCATATAATAAAGTGATAGTTTGAGTGCTACAGATAGAATATCAGAAATTCTAAGAACAGAGAAACTAGTGTGGGTTTACAGGCCACAAAATATCTGGTAAACATTGACCAAGAGAAGAAGATAGCTTGATATGTGACAAGTGGTGACAAAATACACGTGGGAAGTAAAAGGTATATTCTAGAATCAAGAGCTTAAAAAGAGCTAAAGTACCTCCTTTGTCTTTCAGATGAGGAACTAGAACCCTCACAGGCTTAATGATTTCCCAAATGTTAGCGATTGCTTTTTGTCAAACTCATGACTGGAGCCTAAGTATTCTGATTCTGAGTTTGGTAGTTCAAAGTATCTGACATGAAATATTAAAAATACAAGCTCAGACACCAGCATTTGGCAGAATGAGAGTATAAATTTAGGATCCTGATCCCTCGAGCACTGAAACAGAGCTTTTCAAGTTTTTATATGCACATATATCACCTGGACATTGATGTTAAAATCCAGATTCTCATTCAGGAGTCCTAAGATTGTTGCTATTAATGTTCTCCAAGGACTGCAGTTTACAGAGCAAGGCATTAGAATGCATTACATATGACCATCATCTTATACTCTGGAGAATTAAACTGCAGTTTTTATAATTAAGTAAACCAAATGGCCCTTTTGGATTCTGGTGAAAGCTATAGACACCCTTCATCAGAAAGATGTACATAACACGACATTTTGTGTAAAATATTGAGATGTTAAGAACCTCCCTACTTTCATTTATGATACTAATACCATCATGCTGAGGAAATAATTTCATGAGCCTCCAACTTCAAGTTTAATTTGAATTGGAAAACACTTCATCAGTTTTCCCAAGCAATTCTTGAAATTTCTATCACAAAGATCACCCTTTGTGTTCACTAGACCTCTTTGAGGTCTTTTTAGCTTCTACTTCTTTAAAGCAAATGAGCTTCACTGGTTAGGATTCTCCTAATGAACACCAGGACACAATTTCTGTGGAGACAAGGAGAGTTGAGAACAAGACAACTTTCACAAAGGGGACTAAGAGAGCATTACCTCATTGACCACTAGGCACACGGAATAAGTTACCATGAAATATGTTGTGAAACACAGATGTACTGCTAATGGTCAAGATGGTCTACTTCCCCACTCTACCTAGAACTGGCCTGCCTGGTGTGTTCCTTGCTAATTTCATTATGTAATATCCTTCAACTTATGTATTACTTGTAATGATTATTAAGATAACTACTGAATTCAGACATTGTGCTCTCACTCTGTAATAATCTTCAGCAAATACATTACTATACAAAAATTGTCCAACCCCCAATTAAATACTCTAGTTGTATTTAATGGAGATGGCATAAAGATGAAGCCCATTAACACTTATTTGTGAATTCTCATTTTGTACGACTTCATCTTTCTTTAAAACAAGTCATGTTGGGCCGGGAATGGTGGCACATGCCTGTATGCAGCAGCCTAGGAAGCCGCAGCCAGGACCAAGGATCACAGTTTGAGTCTTGCGGGGGGCACATAGTGAAACCTGGCCCTAAAAAAATAGTTGGGTGTGGTGGTGCGTGCCTGTAATCCCAGCTACCTGGGAAGCTGAGCCTGGGGATTGCTTGAGTCTGTGGTACCCGGGCAACATGACCCTGCAGTTTTACAGACAACAATAGCAAGACCTAGTCTCAAAAAACAAACAAACAAAAAAACCAAGTCATGTTGTCCCATGTAGGTATGAATTAGAGCTGACATTCTTTTTGTACCAACTCTCTATGTCCCTCCACTCTCAATACCAGACCATGGCCCCTCTGTATCTTGAGTCCTCTATTTCCTGCTGTTCTCATTTCTCTGTTGACACTCAGCCCATAGGAATTCCAATATGCTCCTTACTCTCCATAATTTTCTCTCATCTACTCTTTCTTCTGAGAGAGAGAGAAAGAGAGAGAGACAAATAATCAGCTCAATAAAGATGAATCCTTTGGTTCTCACATGAGATCAATTAATTTCTTGGGGTAGAGAGGCCCTCATTGCCTGGCAGACCATTGCTGCTACTTTTCCAGGAGTACAAACAGCATAAAATCTCATGATAATTGTTTTCAGCAGGAAGCACCTCACTGAGAATATTCCCTTTGTTTATAGAAAATACTAAGGGTTATTAGAAGAGGGAAGCAATATTATGAAAGCTAGAAATGTACAATGTAATATAAAATTATATCTTCAAATCCATGGAAGTTCCAAAATATTACAGTATAATCAAAATAAATTCCCAGAAAATTACTTTGTAATATATTCCCATATAAACAAATCTCAAATTAGTTTTGAAACTATAAAGAAAGACACATAAAGATGTGCACCTGATCTGGTATTCAGAGCACTGCTTCATGATTTGAATCTGCAGGTTTCCAAGTGACATTTATGGACCAGCGGTGTTACATATTGCAGGCTCAACAATTCGTACTTTATTTCTAAACTGGTATATAATGTGTTTCTGATTAAATTGTAGAGTGCAGTGCTCCTGAGAATGTCAGAGAGAAAGGTGATAGTAAACTCATTTCCTTAAAGTCAAATTATCTGGTAAATAAAATTGTTTTTCCTGATTTCCTGAAGAGGGGGAGAGACTGATGGGTTACAGTGGAAAAGTGTTTAATATTTCAAGCTAAGGAATGGGATGAGCTAATAAAAATAAATGATTTGTTTTTAATATTTTCAGTGAGTCTAGAAATTGGTAGATGAAAGTACTTTTAACTATTTTAGATAATATTCTGAGGGAAAGAAATCATAGTTTGTCGTGTCTGTTCCTTAAGACGCTGGCTTTCAACTTTTCCATTCTCTACCACTTAGTCATAAAAAAAAAATGCATTACAAGGTAACCTGCATCAAATCCACATCGCCGTGATACTGTCAAAGTGGCCCTCATAATCCTATGAAATGGCAAGTAGCTAGTGGAGGGAGAGTGATTTGAAAATAAAAAGTGATACCTAAAAATCAAGTAAGTAAGTAAGTAAGCCATTAAATGCACTTAGAGAAACACAGAACAAGGCTATTTTTTATCATTTGCCAACAGAGAAAAGTTATAGCAGGGTAGAAAATTGGGCCATTTTTAAGTAGGAATCCCTGCTATCATTTGACAGTCTTTTCCTTTCTGAGTCATATGAGTAAGGAAAATGCCCTACTTTCTTTGGTGTGTTCTTGCTTCAGGGGAGAGTCAAACCATTTCCCTAATTTCAATGCCCACCCCCCTACTATTTTGAAATTAGAGTGTCAGTCTTTTAGACCACCACAGAGCTCTCTGTGTTCTGAGTAACAATTATCCCAAAGAGGGAAGAAAAAAATGAAGTATCTATTCCATTTTCAAAAATCAAAATGTACCAACTTTAGAATTATTAGGCACTTTAAAAACCAATATTGTAGTTAATACCATGGCTTAGCAAACTGCTGATTAAACCCATGTTCATATTGATATTTCCATGCTTTAGAAAAAACTGCCAAGAGAGCCCACTTTCCTTCAAATGTAGGCCACTGTCTCACAGCTGATTTCAATGACTTTCAGCACAGTGAGGATGCTGGCAGTCATGTTCTTGCTAGCCCAGGGAGCAGATGCCTTCTTTCTGTCAGGGTACAGATTTAGATGTTGAAACATTGAATAAATTGAATAAAGACATTGAATAAGTGTTATTAGAAATATATCAAGAGAAAATAAAGATATAACAAATATTTATGAACTTTTCCCCATATAAGAAGTTTAATGTTAACAGGAAGTTGTTGGTATAAGATAGATATATTTACAGATAATTATATCTGCTGAAACCACACACAAGCAAGATAGTAAATCTGGCTTCTATTTCAAAGCTGTTCAATCAATTAAGTAACCTCCTTAATGTGTGTGCATTCTAAGTTCTCTGGCACTATTCTATCAATTAGTGCACTGATAGTGACTTTGTTATCAGTCCAGTAGTTCTGTACTCTCTCTTAGTCATGAGCAAAGAAAGACCAAAAACACTTTCAATAAAATAAAATAACCAATATTTTCTTTTTGTTTGCTTTTCTGGTTTGGGGGGAGCAATTAGAACTCACTCTTTTAATTGCTGTGTTGCTCATTTCCTATTTATGGTTTCTGATGATTTTTGTCTCTATGAAAAGCAATTAGCTAGACTCAAAAAAGGGGGTATGGGAAGGGGGAGAGAAAGAGGAGGGGAGGGGGAAGACTCTGAGATGTAAGACATTTATGTTTTGCTGCTATTTCCCCAAATCTCTGTGCTTTCTGTACAAGCATTTCAGAACATAATTATTTTTCTATTAGAATATAACACAGAACCATTGAGACAAGATGAAAACACTTCCTCTTCAAAGTTGTAAACAGGAAGTCTGAATCTTATCTTAAAACTGTCAGCTAATATTCTTATGTCTGAGATTATGCTTTTTCCTTTGACATCAGTTTATAGATATTTTATCCTTAGCTTCAGTGAACATTATTAGAGTTATCCACATATTTCTATCATTCTTCAGTTGTATATTCTCTCTACACTAAGAAAATCAACAAAAATATGTTGTGAGAAGTCTTAAGGGTCCAATCTGTGCTGCTCCTTGGCATAAGAGTGTCTAATGGAAGCAGTCACTGATTGCTTGATCCAGAATGAGTTTTGCAACCAGGAGGCATAACCATTATTAAGACCACTACCCTATATTTGACTTTAGAATTTTTTTCCCTCCTCCCTGCCTCCACTTGTCAATCTTCCTCCCACCTCCTCCTTTGATTTAACTTGCTACTGGAAAAAAACAAAATCAAAAACAAACAAACAAAACCTTGCACTTATTTTTTTTAAATCTTTATTGCAAAATCTGGAAAAAGGTGTACATTGGTTAGTACTAAAGTAAGTATCCCTTTCAGAAGTACTGATGTTTGAAATTTAAAATTTGAAAGACTATCTTTATGTAGATATTTCACTTTCTATACTCTTTACATTTTTTTTGAGTTACCTTCTCTTCCACTGTTTTTTCCTCAAAATTCATTTATATTATTTAAACATAAATTATCTGTAAACATATCTATCTTATCCCAACAACTTCCTATTAACATTAAATAACCTCTTATCTGGGGAAAAAATCACAAATATTTGTTATGATATCTTTAGGTATCTTTATTTTCTCTTGATAGGTTTCTAATAACATTTATTCAATGTCTTATAATAAAATATGGAGACTGAGTGACTGAAACAAATATTTATTTCTTATAGCTATAGAACTCCAAGATCAACCTGTCTGCAACTTTTGTGTCTGATAATGGTCTGCTCCCAGTTCATAGATGGTCTTCTTTTCACTTACCCTCACATTTGAAATAAGTGGCTTCTTTTTTTTCTTTTTTTTTTTTTGCATATATATGTGTATTTTTTAAATTTATATGTAAATTTCACAACTTTGTAATCCCAGGGGTTCCCCCCCACCCTCTCCTCCATTCCCCCCCTTTTGTATTTTTATTTATATTACATTATTGCATGATTGTGTATCCCGGGGCTTTCCCACTTCACTAACACCTGTTAACTATTCTGATCTATCTTTTGTGCTCTTCACCACCCCCGCCTTCTTTCCCCTCCTCCTCTCTCCCTCCATTGTACAGTACCATTGGTTGTTTCTATTTTTTCTTGTTCGTTTGTTTTTCCCTATATCCATCATATAAGTGAGACTATCCTGTATTTCTCTTTTTCTTTTTGACTTATTTCTGCTAATATGAGTCTTTCTAGTTCCATCCATTTTGCTGCAAAATAAGTGGTTTCTTTCATAAAACATTAATCTTATCCCATTCATGAGAATTCCACCCTCAAGAGCAAATAATCTCCCAATGCCAACTCCTCCTAAGACCATCAGATTGGGGGGTTAGAATTTCAGCATATAGGGAGCACAGGTCTCATGCGGGCACTGGAGCCCGCACCCTCTGCTGAGATGCCACAATGGCATGGTCGCCGCATCCCGCACGCACTGGCTCCACTCGCCTTTTGAGGTAGGGTGAGGTGGAGCTGGGGTCAGCCCGGGGAGCTGCCAGGCCTGGCCGGAGCACGGGCCCCACATCTGAACCCTGTGAAGAAGCAGGGCACGTTGTGTGGGAGGGTGGTTCACCACAGACCCCACTGGGTTTGCCTCCACTCATGAGAGCCCCAACTAGGAATAAGTATCTTAAGACAATTATTCATCCACAGAAACCAAATGAGTGAGATACTGGAGGAAAGTCCCTTAAAATGTGCCTCCCAGGCAGGACTCAAGGGGAAAAGGGCGAGCACCACCCAGCACAGACCTGGGAGAACAAACAAAATACGCAGCCTACAATGTCACTGAGGAGCTGTGAACAGAAACCTGGCATAGAGACGCTGTCAATAAGCACTGCACACCCTCTTTGCTTAGAGGGAAGAGGCTTGCTGAGAGCTGGGCATGGTGGCTCGAGCCTGTAAGCTTCAGCCTATGAAGCGGCTGCGGCTAGGAATCGCGGCTCAAGTCCTGCTTGGGGCAACACAGCGAGACCTAGTTCCAAAAAATAGCTGGGCGTGGTGGCGCATGCCTTCCCAGCTACCTGGGAAGCTGAGGCAGGGGATTGCACGAGCAAAAATAGCGAGACCTAGTCTCAAGAGAAAAAAAAAAAAAAAGAGGCTTTGCCGAATGGTAGTGGCCCCACAGCAAAGCCCCAAGGTGGAGACCTACCATTAGCTGATGGCTGCCCCTTGGAGGATCTGCTCTTCCAAAACATACAGCTGGGAGTCATGCCCCCAAAGCCAAAGACCCGAAGCATGACTGAAGGAGCAACAACATGTTGCAGAAACTGCAGAGATGAGACCCACCAAGAAACAATAAACAATCTTAAAAACCAAAAGTGCTCCAATAGGCCTACAAAGGCAAAAGCAGTACAGGAAAGATAAACAGTACGCTCTACCAAGTCCCAAGAGAAATTGCACCCTCACCAAGGATGAGGAAATGGATCCAGAAAAGAAAAAAAAAAAAAAGACTAAAGGGCTAAACATGAATAAACAACAAAAAGAAAGGAGCAAAGTGACCAGGGGGGATGTGGTGTGGTGGGGTGTTCCCATGGGGATCAGCAATTATACAATCATGTATTGTAAAAAATCCAAAAATAAAAGAATTTCAGCATATAAAGGGGAAGGTGGTATAAATGTTCAGTTAATAATGTTCTGTTCCTATACTTCCCCAAATTCATGTTCTTCTCTTGTGTAAATACACCCAACAACCCAAAAAAGTCTTAACTTAATTCTAAACTCTACTATTAAGGTTTTATCTAAGTAACATCTAAATCATGTGGGCAAGGCTTGGATTGCAGTTAATCTGGTGGCAAATTTCTCCCTAAACTGTGCACTTACATTTTAAAAGGAATATATACAAAAGAAGTGGGCAGTGGGTACTAAGTACCCAGAGCATAAAAAACTACATTAAACCTTATAGCTCCAGAACAATTTTCTTTGACTTGATTCACCTTCCAGACCTACAAACATGGTAATATCACCTTTTGATTGGTCAGGATATTGTCAGTGCTTTAGCAGTGAATCCCACCCATGACACAGCTCACAGAGCTGAGCCTATCATGTCAAGACTCTGCTGATATTGTTTCAGTCACAGTCCCTGGAGGTTTCACACCCCCAGAGTCTCCAGGCAGGATATCCTGACCCACCTGAACCAGAGAGCAGCCCCACTCTTAAAACTGTTTGGCAATATCACAATATTCAATTAGCTTGAACACATATAAAGGGAATCTACTTAAACCAAATCATAGTGGATTTTAAGAAAGAAAAAAAGGTAGCATACTCAAACAGCTAACATTTACATTATGGAAATTACAGAAAAAATAGAGAGAAAAAATAGACAGGCAGAAAACTGTGGAAAAAATAGCAATAGAACAATTTCCAAATTTAATGAAAACTATGGGTTCACATATTAAAAAATCTCAATGAATTCCAAGTGGTATAAAACACACACACACACACACACACACGAACATGCACACACACACACACACACCCCTGTAAACTAAGTCACATAACAATCAAATTCCTTAAAGTGGGTAAAAAGGGAAATAATATAAAACATGAAGGCTATATTGCCCACCCTAAGAAGATTGCTTTAATTTTCAGAATATATATATAAATGTGATTTATATCCAAATTTCCTTTTGAGATTGGAGGATTATGTGAGGTAGGACCAAAATTTTGTTGTATAGAGAAATGAGCAAGATTGGTTAATAGATTAAGCAGCGTCCAGAAGCAAGATTTTAAAGATTGCAGGAGCAAAGTCAGAATGAACACTTTTCAAGTTAGTCAAGGAATAAAAATAGCTATCTAAATCAGAAAGATGAAGAAGCAAAGCAAGGAGCTTGGCAAAAGGGGAAAAAATTTCAGGAACAATATGGCAGAAAGATTCTCCTCTGGTAGCAGGGTATGGAGTATCTCAGAATGAATAACCTTTAGAGGTAGTCAACATCTGGGATGAGTTCAAGCTTTGGCCACTGGAGAGCATCTGTGATCTTCAAAAAGAACCTTCCCCAAATGGAAACTGCTTTTTGCAAGATGTTAAATAATACCTAATTATTTTCAAGCTTCAAGTCCTGAAGAGTCCTTTCCCTGTTTCAAAAGGCTGCCTGTTTTTTCTTGCTTTATCATTTCCATTCGTTATGGTCAAAAGCTATGTCAATTGCAGTTTCCTTTCTTCCAACCCATGCTGCACACAGTACCCAATAAACATTTCCTAAACGCTGTCTGCCCTATTTTCGGCTTCCACAAAAACTTTTGATAGTATATTCTCATTTTCTCCCAAAGATGAACTTGGCTGGATTATCAAAACCTGTTGACCTATATTCCCATTAGACTTATTCACTTTTATTTCCTTAATACTTAGTCTCTGATTTATTCATGTTTATCTTTCCTTACAACGTCTTTATATCTGCTTATATAACTTTATTTATGTTCTCTCTTTTTCACTATACTTATTCATCCTTCAAGTAACACCAACTTTAAAGCTTTTTCTCTTTTTTCTGCTTAAGAATTACTATAAGAGTCGACATTATTTATACAGCTAATAAGTAATTTTCAGTCTCAGTATACAATGTTTTCATTAGTCTTTAATTTTTATTCACATGTTAAATTTATTGAGTTAAGACTGTCGTTAATTTTTCTTCCATGGTCTCCCATGCCTGGGTATTTTAAATCAAAGGGGAGAAATAATTATTGATTTGACTATCAAATCCACTATTTAAGTAAATTGATTAAATAATTTTTCAACTTTTCTTTCAAAGATTACACCTCGATTACAATGAATTTGATTCAAATGGTAAGAAACATGTAACCCACAATAGATGGGTTATACTTGAATATATAAACTCATATATATATATATATACAATGTATTTGTATATATTTTATTCTACAGCCAGTTTTTAATTACAAATATTTAGAAGTCAGACTCTGAAATTGAATTCCTTAGGTAATAGCTATCATCTCTGTTGTTGACATCAAACTAAGTTCCCATGTTCCTTTGTTGATGGATAATGGGACCCCAGATCAGAAAGAATGGAGGAGGCATGATGATTCTGAATACACCTTGATCTAGAGGAAAACCCTTGTCCAGAAACTTAACAAATGTTCGACAGGTTATTTATTATACAGTATAGCTCATTTTTGACAGCCTTAAATTAATTCGTGATAAGGTCTAAACTGATGACTTTTTATTCTCAATAGTGAAGAGAGCATTAAGATAGTCTCATGTTCAAAAGCATAAGCTGAATTAAAAAAAGTTACATGTATATCCCAACCTTTTAAAAAGAAGAGAATTGTGCTGGTTATTTCCCTTTATATATGCATATTAAAGATCAAATAATACACTAAATAAAGAAATAAATTTTTTTGAATCTATGACAAGTAGATTTTGAGTAGATTTTACTGTGTCCTTGAAGTATTTGACTATACAATAGTCAAATCTTCAATTTATGTATTGAAAATACAAATTTGCAACTTTCATTCAGTTTGTTTCTATGCTGATTCTTGTCTGCATATTAAAACAATACACACAAAAGGCTAAGAAAAAGTCAAAATAGGCTAACAGAACTGGGCAAGCAGCTAGGGAGGGGGAAGGGAGAAGGAAAAGTCAGGGAAGGGAGGAACACAAGAAGATCAAGATGAAGGTTCATGGGTGATAAAGTGGAGGGAGAACCCTGTGAGTGTAATGATGTTTTATATATATATATATATATATACATATACATATATACATAAATATGTAAACAACAAACGATTAATAAAAAGTAACAATTATCATAATAACATGTAATTGTGTGCCTGCCACATATGGTAGATGACCAAAAAGCATCTGACTTTGTTTAGTAACATGCCAGAATTATGAATGAGTAGAGGCATCAAAGATATGATATGAATTATATAAAAGAAAAAATGCCGAATATATGTCTCATTGTGTAGGATATTATGATGCTTGAATTAAATAATTAGTTCTAACCTTCTAAAATCAGAGGGTAAATATAAGAGAAAAGCCAACATTTAGGCCATTTGAACTGTTTTTTTTTTCAGTATTTATTAGGGATATACCTACAACAAGACAGTCAATAAGGTTGACTGCCTTCTTTAATGCAGTAATTTATAAATGAAAAAAAATAATGGCATCCCTTGGTGTCTGAACCAAAGGAGCTATCAGACCAAATGTTCCATGTTTTAATCTTAAATCATCTGATGCAAAATTTTTAAAAATCAAGCATATTGTGTAACTAATTGACTCATTGGTGAGTAGGTTTTAAGAAAAATATCTGGTTGTGTTTTAGATGTTGTTTTACAGCACAATTTTATCACAAAAAGAACTGCTGCAGACACATCTAGATCAGAGAAATTCTGTCATTATATAGGAAGGCAATAAAGGGAAGATAGAAAGGGAAGGAAAGAGAGTAAGAAAAAAGAGTTAAGCAATCTCATTTTGAAGTCAGTCAAATTAATATACTTCTCATGAGACTATATAGAAAACAAAGAAATGGTTTGCAAGAATGTGCTAACTTATTTTATTAAGCAGCCTCGAATGTTACTAGATGAGATTAGATAAAATCAGAGTTGGGTTGAAGTTAAATGGATGCTGTGACAATTTTCTTTCTCCTCTTGAGATTCCTTAAATGCACATTTCACCTGAATTAATTATCTGACTCATATACTATAGAAAGAAAAAACTAATCTCACTAGTGTGCAGAGAATAGACAAGGCCAGACGTAAACCTCCAGAGAACCAATTATTGGTTTCTAGACTTGAACATTTTTGGAAGAGATTTTCATCAAAGAATACGAATGTAGAGGTCGAAAGTGACCATTTCTTTCATTACTGTTCAAAGTCAGTACCTTGCCTGACCCAGTCTCCACGATGAAGTGTGTGCTCTACTGTGTAACAGCATTTGTGATGTCCAGACAGCAGCTCTGTCCAGCTAATGGTCACAGTGGCTTCTTCATCCTCACACGTGCTAGCAGGACGCTCGAAAAGGGAAATGAGGGCTGTTGTGAAAGCAATTGAATGAACCTTAAGAGGGACATTGAAAGAAGATTATACACGGGCATGGTGATCATTGCAAGAAAAATTCTTGGTACCTTAATATTAATAAACAATAAATATTGAGCTAATATGAATTTCCTCAATATTATCTAAGGATACAGATAGTTATACTAGAAGAATAACTACAAGATTAATAAAGACATTTACTAGACAGTTTATTATTTGCTTTTATAAAACATCTGACATTAAAAACCATGAGTGTCAGTTTTCACAATTATTAAAGGAAATTGTTCAAATTAGACTACTTCAGAGTTCACAGAAACATGTTAATGCTACTGCCATTAAGGGAGAAATAATTTTTCAGAGGTCAGAAGGCATTTATAGAAAGGCAGGAATCACTGTACTCAAAGTGCAGGTTTTAGTTATATCCCTTCTACAGGGAGCATCTCTGAAGTGTCTACACCTTCATTGTGTGATATAAGAAATAGCAGAAATAAAAAGAAATAACTAAGAGAGTAGTATTGAGAATATTGAAGGCTTGTGAATAAAAACCAGAAAAAATAACACTAAAGAGATGTGAGAGATAATATTATACATTCAATATTAAATGTTTATGAATATTAAGATCTAGCAAATTGAGCATTCTATCATGATTAAAATAAGCAAATATTTTTCTGTAAACAAAATAAATCATGACTGACATTTATAAACATAAAGAGAAATTGTGACCTAATTCATCTTTCCACATTCAACATGTGTGGAAATCTAGCATGTAGTTAAATTAATGTAATCTAGCATGTAATATAGCATGTAGTTCACATGTTGTTAAATTAAGCATGTCATTAGCATGTAGTTAAATTAAGAGTTTACATTCAGAAAGAAAAAGACAAAAATCAGACGGTCTCACTTATAGGTGAGGTATATAGGGAAAACAAACAAGAGGTCAAGAAACTAACAAACAGAACTACAACTAAACAAAACTAAAGCAAAGAGCTAGGGAGGGGGTGAGAAAGAGGGATAAATCAGGAAAGAGATGACCATAAAAGATCAAGATCATGGTTCACTGGTAATATGGTGGTGGGAGAAGCCCTGGGAATACAATGATGTATATATATATAATATATATAATATATATTATATATTATACATATTATATATAGTGTATATAGTATATATAGTATATATATTATATATATATTAAACTTAAAGAAATAAGTTTGCATTATTGCATTCCATTTCTAATTTGAGATAGAATTTACTGATTAGTCTATAGTGTAGATCTGAATCCTTCTTACACTTACCTTCCCTGTTATGTCTCCAAAAGTAAGAATAGATTCATTGGCATCAAGAGGATCATACCAATAATCCATGCAAATTGGTGTTCCTTTGAGGCCTTGGAGTTTATATTGACAAGGAAATTCTCCTTTGGACAGCAGATCATAAAAACAAATCTCTTTAGTTGTAAAAGCCACTGCTATCTATAGAAAATCAAAAAATATTTCTGATGAATTGAATGAAATCAATGTATGAAGCAGACATTTAAATCTTAGCTCCAGATCAGACATTGCTCCCTGATGACCATATTATAGAAGTATAGCATGGTGTACACAAGCTTTATTTTAATTTTAGAATCTAACCAAGAAATACTTATCCCATTAATATCATTTGAACATCTTTCCCAATTCCCATTTCACACATCTACCAACTTCTATCCATAGGAAATCATGTAGGAAAGAAAAAGACACAAATAGTTATGGTGTCAGTCATACCAGAAATGTTTAAATGCAAGGAGGAACTCTTAAAAATCAATTGACTTTTGAGAGTGCTGCAAATAGTCTTAAGTCAGATAAGTTCCCTGATGCTTTTTTTAAAAAGGTAAATACATTTGTTGATAATTTAGTTATGTTAACCCAGAAAAAAAGAGAGAAGATACACATCACTAATAGCTGAAATAAAAAAGTGAGCATTACTATTAACTTTATAGAAATAAAAAAAGATTTATAAGAGAATACTAATAAATCAGATAACCTGGATGAAATTATCAAACTCTTAGAAACACAAAAATTAGCCAATTAAAAAGAAACAGAAAATCCCAGCAGACATATAGCATTATAAAAAAACAGAACTAGTAATCAAAAAAAAAATCCCACAAAGAAAATCTTAAACGCAAATGATGTACCTAATACATGAAAAATCTATACCAATCTATACCAATCTTTCTCAAGCTCCTAAAAAAAAAAAAAAAAAAAACCACACCAGAAGTGGAAGGAATACATTCCAAACCATTCTATGAAGTCAGGACATTACAAGAAAACTGAACATCAATATTACAAGTAAATGTAGAAGTATACTTAAGTTAAATCCTAGCAAAGAGAATTTAGAAACATAGAAAAACCAATAACATACCATGACCATGTGATATTTCTACCAGGAAAACAGCTGTATTAATACACATATATGATTAATAATAAAGAACAAAATTTGATTATCTCAATAAATGCAAAAAAGCCCTTGGCAAAATCCAACACATTTTCAGAAAAATCAAAAACAGAAGTGAACATCTTCCACCTAAAGAAGATCATATAGCAAAAATCTAGAGCTATATCATACTTAGTGGTAAAAACTGAATCTATGCTCTCTAAAACCAAAAAGAAAACAAGCATTTTCTCTCTTGCCACTTCCATTCAGCATTATACTGTAATTTGTAGACAGAAATATTAGAATAGAATAAAAATAAAAGATAGCCATATTGGGAAGAAAGAAGTAAAACTATATGAGTAGGTGACACTATATTATAAATTAAGTAATTACTTAGGAATCAACAATAAAAAGCAACTAAAACTAATAAACTGATTCCACAAAGTCACAGGATGTAATATTTTTAAAATTTTGTTGTATGCATATTAATTAGCAATATACAATCTGAAAATGAAATTATCAATTATCAAAGGTACTGTTAGGAGAATAAAAAGACTAAATGCAGACTAGAATACAATAATGTGAAATACACATCTGATAAAGGTGGGAACCCAGAAAAAATAACTCTTAAAACTTAGTAGCTACAAATGATGCACAATAAAAAATGGGCAAAATATTTGAACAGTTACAAAGAGGATAGAAGGGTATCAAAACAGCACATACAAATATACTAAACATTAGCAACCATCAGATAAATGTGAATTATAATTACAACAATATAAAATGCAAAAGTAATAAACATAGCTAAATTTAAGAGCATAAAATTTGATCTTATCAAGTGTCAACCTTAGGTAGTACATTCAAACAATGGAATACTAAGCAAAAATAAAAAGGCATACTGCTGATATAGTCCACATGCCTGATCTCAAAATCATTATTCCAAGTTAAAGAAATCAGATAAAAAGACTAGATACAGCATGATGCCAATTATATAAACATTAGAGAAGACAAACCAATCTATACTGAAAGAAAACATGTCAGAGTTTGCCCAATAAGAGAGATGGGAGTGCTTCAAGGTGTAATTATAAAATAAGACCATGAAACTTTTGAGGGTGATGAATATATTCATTGTCATTATTGTATCATTGACTTTTCACAGGTGTATAAATGCATTGAAATCTATGTTTAATCTTTAATATATGCAATTTCAACTTTGAATTCTCAGTAAAATTGCAGTGTGTTTTGTGGAAGCTCAAGGATACTAAAAAGGTGGGTAACATTTTTTAAGCTTCTACACTGAATAAGGACAAACAAAAGGATAAAATTAGCATTTTATGAGATTTAGTGACCATTTCTGGAAAGAAAAGTGCAAGACAATCACCGTGTAATATTGCAACACAAACATTACATGAAAATAACTGAATACAGCAAACAAATATTTTTAAAGAATCTAGTCTAGAACTATCTTTTAATCCATACCTATTAGCACTAACACCAAATCCTTAAGAAGAAAGAACTGGATATGATTTTAACTGTTACCTTGGAGTCAGCAAAGACTGACATATAAGTTCTGAAGTCACACTGTATCATTTTACAAACTGTCTATAATGATTACATCTTGCATGACTCCAGGCAAATTACGCAAACTTTACTTGTCATATCTTACATCCTGTGTTGGAATAATAAATATTTCATAGTGATCTTGAGAAGATTAACTGAGCAGGCATGCACACAGGTAGTTAATGATGAAAATGAAAATTATGGTTTCAAGAGGTGGAGCATACTAGTTCCCACTAAAAAGATTCTGACACTTTGCAGAAATAGCTGTTCTGCGTCTGGCATAATTAATATACAAAGAAATGTTGGAACATATTGTCATACCAAGATATGAAGAAACTTTCAAAAACTTTTAGGATGATATAAAAAAGGACTCCGAAGTTGATTTGTATTGGTCACTACTATCCACAAAGAGATAGTACATGTTTAGGGGTGGCATAGATAGCTCAATGGATATGGATAGAAACAAATCAAAGGTGCCTAAAACCATGAATTGGCAATGATAATAATATCAGTACTCATTTTACATCTTCAAAAGATAATGGATAGTAGTTCATTATTTTGAGTATTGGTAACTAATAAAAAGAATTAGGCATTTTTGCTGTAAAGATATTATATTCCATGATAGCTAAATAATTGAAAATAATTGAGGTGATTTCCTTCCCCTGTAAGGTATTCCAACTTATAAAAGAGGAAATGATGAAATTAGAATAACAATATCTTTCAATCCTTCATAATGCATTGGACCTTGGAATGATCGGCAATAACTGTAAACAGACCAACAAAAAAGTAACCATGTATCATATGCCTCATGATTGAGAGACACCTATTCCCAAACAATCCAAACTGAAACTAATCTAGACCTTGGGAAACTTAAGACAAAATAGTTTCTTTAATAAAATTATCAAAAACAACAAGCATGAAAAGTGCATTAATTAAGAAGAAAAGGAGTAAAATATGTAGGTCAAAAAGGACAAATCAAACATTCATAATGTTTGGACCTTATTCAGTTCTTGATGAAAACAAATTAGCAAGCAAACATTGAACAAATTATTTCAAAATGACAAGAAAATACAAATGAATGGATAATTGATGATACTAAGGAATTGTTACTCTTAATACTAAATGTGATAGTATTATTAGCTATGTTTTAGAAAGATACTTTCTAAAGAAAGATAATACCAAAATACAGATTAAATTATTGGGTATTTTTGATTCAATATAGTGGAGGCACAGCAGAAACAAGATTAGCTTGGGAATAAAGGTAGATGTTGGTTCTTTTTGTTCGCGGTGTTAAATGACTTTATTGATTTATTTACTTATTATATCAGGGTTACAATTTTGCTTTTCCATATGCATACATATTCCTCCCACCCCTCCACCAAGTCACCTCATCTGCCTCCCTCTCTGACCCCTTCCTCCCCCCTCCATGTTCCCTCAGGTAACCACTAAATCCTTTCACAAGGTTAAGATTTATTCCTGCTATTTTAACTGAGTATTTTTTTTCCGTTACTTATATTCAACAGATAAATTAAACTATCTGTTATTTTTCACTTTCTGACTTATTCTTTTACATATAGATATTGGTTATTAATGTTAGTATTTCTACTTGCATGTGAGTTTAAACTTTTTCATTAAAAATTTACCATCTGCTTGATTAAAGTACTAACAATATGGATTCTTTGGGGTATCTTGCTTTCCCAAGCTTATTTTCTATCGCTATGTTATTTTGCTTATAGATATATTTATATGAAAAATTTTAACTGCATGGACCTTACCAATAAGACCCAAGATGCTGAAGAGTTACAATGTTCAACATCAAAGAAGCACTTCCCTGTAATTGTAGTGAGATCTCATGCACTGGTACAGGCTCTGCATTTAGGACCACTGCCCTGCTAAAAACTATAGAGCAGTGAAGGTTTTATCAGCTAGAAATACAGTATGGCCACCTTTGGGGCACAGCCAACTATTTGAGTTTTTATCAGTGGTGTTATTTATAGATATTCAGAAGAATGGTCTAAAAAATCGAGTAGCTCGCTTGGTTGCAATTACGTTCATCCAGCTCAGATAAGGGGCAAAGAGGATTGATGCAGCAACTGTCACTGCCAGTGTTCTGCTTGGGATGAATCAGGAGCTCATCTCCTTCCCTCTACCCTTACAAGGAATAAATTGATTTATAAAGATATTGTACCTTGTTTACATTTTCCAAAGACACCAGACTTGTCACCCACAGGTGTTTAAGCTTGGTGGCATCTGACGTGATGGGAAATGATTCTTGTAGCCTTAAATTCTCTCCCCAGATTCCTAATAAACCTTCCTTACTAATAGTCAGATAACGACCTGAACTTCTTAAGAAAATAATTTTTTGAATGGTGTCCTTGTGTTTCACTGGGAGGAATTGGAGTTTTTTCCACTCAGGAACCACAGTTGCCTTTGCTCGTTCATCATTCTCATAAAGTGATAACAGCATGAATGAAGTCAGCTTGTCCCAAGTAATGAAGCCATCTTGGGCTACATCCACTTTGTCAAAGAACTCCCCGTATTTCTTCTCTGTGCCCCAACCAATAGTCTCTGTCATTCTCTGCATAAACTCTTCTCTGGACATAGAAATGATTTGTCTTGGCTCTGGAGGCTAAAAATGAGAATAAAAACAAAACAGTGAAAATATCATAAGTTCCAGGGCATTCTATGACTTGCAAAGATGGTTTTAGTCAGTACAAAGATACAAAAATAAAATAAAGAGTCTTTCCTGGTATAACATTATGCTAATAATTATATTTTGTTTAGGAAGCAAATTATTAATATCCTCCATCACAAATGCCCTAGCGTTTGGAAGAGAGCATCAGGAAATTCCTATTTAATGTGGTTATTGAATCAGATGTCAGAGCAATACAAAGCTGTTTACTAGAGATTGTAGGCAACCTTGAGAAACTGGAAAGACAAGGCAAGATAGTCTCCCCTAGAACCTCAGAAAAAGACACTGATTTTAATCTTTAAAACAATTCTGGATTTCTGACTGTATTTTAATGTTGTATTTTAAACTATTGAGTTTATGGGAATTTGTTATAGCAACAATTGGAAAATAACATAATGGTTTGTAGAAAGTAGGTGAACCTCTGGAGAGTTTAGTAAAATTATACCACAGTAAATCTTTAACTTAAGAGCAAGATGCCCACTTCTGTAAGTACATCATTACAGTGAGACCATATACATTTGAATTGTTATTGATGGCAGTTATGTTTTACATTCTCTGAAACTATTAAATTAGCAAATGCTGAAGCTTTGTTTTTAAAAGGCTTAAGTTTCCACAGACATCTTTTGACAACATTTTCATCAACTGATCAATGTGCAGTTTTCTTCTATGTGTGTTTCTGTTAACATTATTTAACACTCATTGTTATTTGTTAATAATGAAGTCATAGATAACAACACTCTAACTCTACTCTGATCAAAGTTTATCTAACCCAATCACAGCCTTCGTGTACTTAGAAACACTAGAAAGTTTCCTATACTACTATACTTGGAGGTATTTTAAGTAATGAAATTACTAAAAGTACATATACACAAATATCTTGGCACTAAGCAAACCACAAAAAGAACACTTGCTTACAATAAAGAGCTGAAATAAGAAGGCAGTGCCATCTTGTCTGATGTCAGTTGGGAATGTATACATTGGAAATATTTTGCCACAATGCACATTTCTGACGACCAAAATCTCACAGGCATTATATTAGGGTTGCAAATACATGTTAATAAGTAGGTACATTTACAAGTATGATATCAGTGGAAAATGAGGATAAGCTACATCTAGTAAGTATGTAGCTTAATATTGATCGGCTGGTTAGTTTGGTGAGATAAATGATGAGAGAATCAAATTTTTGCACTCTCAGATTGAAGAGAAGAAATTGCTATGGAGATGACAGAAAGCACAGTGATGCAACAAATCCTACAATTGTAGCTTTGGTTTCTTTATCTATAAAATGGATAACAAGAGCAAGAAATTTGTTTTAAAGATTAATTGACAGGGTCAATCGTTATGGAAAAAACATTTCACAAAATCCAACACACAACCAAGACACAAATTCTGGGGAAATATGACCAGAGGAAATCTTCCTCCCCTTGATACAAAATATCTACCAAGAAAATACAAATAACATGCTTTAATGGTGAGAAACACAAAACTTTCTCATTGTAACTTATAAGTTATAATGAATGTTCCCTTTCACCACTGCTTTTCAGCATCATACTAATAGCTCTACCTAAACAATAAGAAAAAAAAAAGGAACTAAAAGGTGTAAATTTGGGAAGGAAGAAATAAACTCAATTCACAGATGATATAGACTCTACTAAATCTTAATGAGCTGGCAAAAACTCTGAAATTAATAACTTATTATAGCAAGGTTACAGAACATAATGCTAAAATATGAAAGTCACTTTCCTTATAACAGTAACAAATATTCAAATTCAAAATTAAAACTGTAATATCATTTACATTATCATCCACAAAAATTAAATACTTAAGTATAAATTGGTAAATATGTAGACATGATGAATATGAGGACAACTATAAAATTCTGATCACCTATATATAAAGAAATATAATAAATATTCCATGTTTGGATACAGTATGACTTAATATTGTTAGTCTTACTTCTTCCCAAGATGATCAAATAGATTCTGTGTAATTTCCATCAAAATCACTGCAAACTATGCAAAGGTAGTACAATGTAGAAAAATACGATATATTCAGCATAGGGTACTGGGATATCTGGATATCCATAAACTAAAAAAAAAAAATTAATTTGAGCACAGACCTTACACTTTCACAAAAATTAACTCAAAATAGATTACAGACCTATTTGCAAAGCTAGAACTTACAAAAAATACCACAGAAACAAGCCTAGAGGACTTTGAGTTTGATGATTAATTTTTAAATGAGTCCCAAACAAAAATCCAAGAAATAATTTGTAATCTAAACTTCCTTACAAGTAAAATTTTCTGCTCTGCAAAATGTAATGATAAAAGAACAATAAAATAAGCCACAGACATGGATAAAATAATTTCAAAAAGAGAAATTCGATCTAAAAAACTAACTCTAGCCCTAAATATACAAAAAAAAACCTTTAAAACTGAAAATAAGAAAACATGAATTTAAAAAATGGAACAAAGCCATTAATAAACATCTTACCAAAGAAGGTATATTTATTTCAAATAAACACACAGAAAGATCTTTCACATCACATCATCAGGGTAAACAGATACAAGTATGAGATATCATAGTTGTTTAACACATCAGTTAAAATGGCCAAAATCTGAAAAACTGACAGTAACAGCAACAAAACCAATGATGAAAAGGATGTAGTAAAACAAGAATTATTGTACTCTGCTCATATGACTGCAACCTCATATAACCATTTTAAAGCAGCTGGTGATCTCTTACAGAACTAGACATATACTCATCTTATACAGATCCAAAGGAATTGGATGCTTATCTCAACATAAAAGTCTCCATGTGGTTATTTACAGTGGTTATTTAAATTCATAATTTCCAACACCTAAAAACAACTGAGATGTCTTTCAGTACGTGAGTGGATAAGTATGTCCAAAGAATATATATTATTTGTTTTTTTTAAAAAATCAGCTGTCAAGTAATGTAAGGACATGAAGAAGCTGAAAATGCATGTTAAGTGAAAGAAGCCAATATGAAAATCCTAAATACTGTATGGTCTCAAATACATGACATTTTGGAAAAAACAAAACTATCCAGAGAGCATAAAGATCATCAGTTGTTTCCAGGGATTAAAGGGACGGGTGATAGATGAATAGACAAAGCAAAAAACTGCTCTTTATGACACTGTGATAGATACATGTTATATTCATCCAAACCCATAGAATATACAAGATAACGTGTGAACTCTAATATAAACTGTAGAATTTGAGTCACTATGATGCTATCAATTACAACAAATGTACCACTCTACTGGTGGGTATTGATAATGGTGATGGTTGTTCATTTTGTGGAACCAGAGATACAAGGAATCTATATCTTCACTTAATTTTGCTATGAAACTAAAAGTATATACATACATCTAAAGAGACATGAACCTATAGTTCCAATTCATATACAAAGTTGTAAACTATTGTGTCAATAAAAACAATGCAATTGTTAAAACTGCAATGACTTAATAAAAAAATTAACTGAATTTTCATTTGCAAGAATTCAATAATCAAGGTTTTACTAGAGGTAGACCCAGAGTTTAAATTAATTAAATCAACTTTCTGAAAAGTAATTAGTTTATAGTCCTTTGAACTATTCACAAATCCATCATACTTATCTTTGGTAAACCATTTTTATTCTAAAAAGTTTACATAAATGGAAATTTTTAAGTGACCCAGATTTCAAATGCAGAAGAAATCTAATCCTAAAACACTCTATCTGAACCAAAACTGCAATCTTTCTGAAAGCTAAGTCAACATTGAACTTTCATTTTAGGCTACAACATAGTGACATCAATTAACCTCATATCTATGTGATTATCCCATTAATTAAAAAGCACTTTGAAGCTGAATCTCAGAGTATTTTCCCTATGTGATATTAATTTATTTTTATTTCCAGAACAAGAGTCTGTCCTTACTGAAAAATACCATTGTAATTTTTTTTTATTTTTGAGTAAATGGAATTTCAAATAGACCATAAGTATTCCTTCTCCAAAGTAAGATAAACAATCAGCTTCCTAATTCTATGTACATTGATAACACCAGTGTACAGTGCGAAACAATTTGAGAAATAATCCCAATTAATAAAAGGTGACAGTAAAGCATAATTATGTGAAACAACTGGTAAATTCTTAAAGTTTGAAAATAAAAGCATGTCTTGCCATACCTTGGGTTAAAATTTAGGAATAAGCCTTTATAAAAAGATCTTAATTTGTTTCAGAAGTGTTGGACTTTGATCAGTGTGTGCTTTATATGGATTATTCCATTACGTGTGAGCTCTAACTAGTTTTTGTACAATGATGCATATCTGAAACTAACATAATGTTTTAAGCAACTTCAAATAAATCAAACTTCAAATAAATCAAACTTCAAATAAATAAAAAATTCCTTCCAGCAAATAAATTAACAAATATAAAATTAAGGTATGCATTCTTTCATACAAGCATAAGAGAACAAATGTTTTACCAGACAATTCTCTTTTATTGTGTCTGATTCCAACCATTTGTCCATCCCACAATATTTTATATTTTACAAGCTTTCACAGGTATTTTGTGTGGTTACATAGGGTTCTATTATGATGCATCAATGCAGGTTCAACAATTGTAGCAAATGTTTTTCTCTGATATGGGATGTTGTGTGGGAAAGACTATGCATGTGTGGGAACTGGAGCTACATGGGTTATCTATGTACCTTCCCTTTAATTATATTGTGAGCCTCAGTCTCAGTTACTGTACATTTATATAGAGGTAATAGCTTTTAAGGCTCTTATCAGCTGCCAACCTAATGTGTAAAGATAACATATGGAATAAATTTGTGTATAGTACTTTTATATTGAATAAGAATTCCCTGTTAAAGGGCTTCAAGAATAAACTGAGACACTAAACCAACAATGACTATTCTTTGAAGAACCAGTTAAATTCACTTGTGTGTGTCTATGTATGTGTTCATTAATGTTTTAGATATATATATATATAATTACTGATTTTTATAAATTGACCCTATCTTTCAGGCATGACTGGTTGCTAAGTATATGGTTCTATGAGACATTTACATGACTCTGAATATGTGTAGGAGACAACAAATATTATCTGAAGCCTTCTTTTATGACATTTGTTATCATGGGAGCACATGTGAGTTTGGGGCTTAATTTGAAATAGCAACTGTACACACAATTTCAGTTGCTCTTTCCCTAAGTGAGTCTGGTGGAGGTAAAGTTTGCCTGCTCTACAAAAACAGGGCCAATTCATACACATAACTATTTCATTGATGTAAGTAACTGTACCTGCCATCATGTCTTGGGCTACTCCATGAATTTAGATGAGCTACAAGTATCTATCCTGTACTTCTTGGAAGAAGATGACTCCATAGAAAAGAAGCTAAAATAATACTGCTCCCCGGGATTACAAGGATGTGAAATAATTATCTATATAATAAAGTATTGAAAAATAAAATAAATAAAATAATCTTATGTTCTGAAAACAAGCTTGCATATATTGCTATCTGTTACAAATGCTGTACTAAACTCAGCAAAGAGAAGCAAAATAATTTGTCTTTGAGTCATCATTTGAGTTATATATTTTATTTATAAATGGAGATATAGAGTGATGTATATATTTACATATATTTGAATTAGTACTAAATTATTAAGCCTAAGTTTTATGCCTGAATTTGATATATTATATTTTTATGACCTTTAATCCATCATAAACTCTCTCAGTTTGATTAAAGCCCCAATAAGATAATCTATATTAAATTTCACCTTTACATTAAAAAATGTTCAAATATTGGTTATTAAAGATGCATTCATATCAAGACAAATTTGTAAGTGTATATTTTGTATAGTGAGGGAAACAAGAATTTAGGAAATTTTCTTTCTTTGTAAGTCTTATAAACATGGGGCATAAAATAATTCTCAGTTCCTTTGACTGAAAATTTTATTAATGATTTCCATAAGATTTTCTTTCCATAGATAATTTGCTTCAACTTTAAAACACACCAGACAAAAGTTATCGAGTAGTGTTTAGAAGAAGCACCCTTTCACTTCTATTAAGCAAAATTCTCTAATCTTTTTGAGGTAAAAAATGTTACTCCTTCTGTCCAAGTTCTAATGAACATGAAGGGTATGACTCATTAGAAAACTTTCTCATTTATCTCTTTCTTACATAGTGTGTTTAAATTTATTTGCTATGTCTGTTGAGTGAGCAAATATCTCATTATTGCCTCCAATTGTTCTTGCAAAAGCCAAGAATACAAAAATGTTTGACTGATATTTCAGTAGGCACAAGTTGAGACCATTAGAAAATCTTCATGTCTCTCTAAATCCCTTTCAAAGAGTATTCTAAAAAAATTTTTTTTCTCCTAGAAAGCATTTTCTGCAGGTATAGTCATTTCAAGCAAGCTTCCTGTCTTTTTTTTTTTAAATAAGCATGGTCTTTAAAAAATTGTCTTCATTCCCAAAACTTTTTAAGATTTGAATTTTGCTGTAACCTATGAAAACTGAGCACTAAAACTAAATGCAAACCTCTAAAATCATACCTTTATAAGAAATTTGATAACTTTATTCTTTTTATTAAAGGATGATCATATACTTTCCATCAACTACCTGTGAAAATATGCTGACATATTTTTTAATTATTTTTGCATAAAAATGTTTTCTATAGAAATAAAAAAGATAGATAAGCCCCAAATTAAAATCATTCATAATACCATCAATCTTTAAGATCATTTCCTAGGTATAAATATATCTACCTGTACATTATTTACCAAATGGCTTCATGATATATATCTTTGTATGCTACTCTATCCAGTTTACACAATACCATGAAATTCTGCCCTATACAGTATATGTTGGTTTTTGAGATCATATTTTTAGTTGCACAACTTTCAATGGAGAAGACATACAACTTGTAACTCCATTATTATTAAAATTTGCAGTTGTCCCATTTGCAATTTTGCACATACATTATATATTGGGGGAAAACAATAAGTCCCTACACATACATATTTGTTCACTTGTTTAAATATTTCCTGAAGGAAATTCACTGGAAACAGAATAGCTGAATCAGAAAACTTCATATTCTTAGTTTTCTTTTATATATTTTGCCAAATAATTCTCTAAAAATTTGAACTAATTTACATGTTCATCAATAAATTATCCAAGACTTTCATCAAGCTGAGATATCATCATACTTCTTTAATATACAAACTGAGAGAAAAAACTTGACTATCTAGCCAAAGATGTTATCAGATGTTATCTAGCTTTGTTAGTGGAAAAATAATTTGTAAGTGATCCCACATCGGTACTGCACCCAGAGTGTTCCAGGTTTGGGGCAGGACTGGAACACATCTTACATATAAGACACCAGCACAGACCACACCAGAAAGGAGACTAAAATATTAAAATTTTATTACACAAGAGGTGAATGGAGAGAAGCACCAGGATGTGAGTGAGGTGGTAGGCTTTTTTGCAAACCATGGCCTTACTGTCTTGCTAAAAGTTCTGGGGGAGGGAAAGCTTTCACGGTATAAAGTATACAACATCCATGAAGGGGATATGTGCAGAGGAGTTGGCATTCTTGTAATATACTGAATCCCAGCGATGTGAACAAGGACAATAATCAAGTCTGTGTTCCCTCTCCCCTGCCTTTTAGGATTGGTACATGTCTTACCATGTGGCATTCACTGATAGCACACAGTCTACAGACTCAACACTGGAATTTTAGAAAGGAGGGATATTCATGGTGCCAAAGAAACAAACCAGTTCCTATATATACATACACACATACATACATTTATTCATACATATATTAAAACTAGCATTATTCTTATATAATACATACATATACTTCACAGTGACCATGTACAGGTCATTGAAAGAACACAGGAAAACTAAACCTAAAACTTAATAAAACTATTATCTTGGACTTCTATCCTCCAGAGCTGAGAGAAAATAGATTTCTGTTGTATAAGTTATGCAAATTATAGTATTTTTGTTATGGTAGTGCTAGAAAATAATGCAATCCAATAATAATAGAAGATATATAAATGATAGATGGGTGGATAGATAGATGATACAAAGATAGATAACCTTTTTCTTACACATGAAAAACATTTCAAAATAAAATAAAATATATGAGTATCTATAAATAAAAAGGAAAAACATAGAACACTACAGAAATAACTTAAATGAGCAATTCAGAGAAGAACAATTCAAATATCAGTAAATCTTAGAAGATATTCATCCTCATTATAACCTCCTTTGCATGCCTTTGCTCTACTGACCAAGTCCATACTGTCCACCCTATCTCTGCATGTGATGGTTCTATCCAGTCCACCCCGATTATACCTAAAACAAGTGCTTTGACATTTCTGTGCTAAATAACCTTTGGTTGCCTTGTATGTAATGGTGTTCCAAGACAGAGAGAAAACTTATATTCAGGTAAATCAAGAAGCTAACTGAAAACTCACAAAAGAGAAAGAATAATTAGCTCTGCGAATGGAAAGGTAAGGTTGTTCAAATCATGAAAAATAAAAATAAATCGGAGTGATACAATTTTTTTCCACTGTGTAGAATTACATCTAAGCAAATCTAGAAAGCCTTGATACCTGGGGTGCAGTCAGATATATCTTTTTAGTTTGTTGGTGGCAATAAAGTTGGTAATACATTATCAGTCATAAACCCTAAGGAATAAGACAAAATACGGAAAGCACGATGTGTGAGGCAATGTTTACAGTTATTCTTATGACAGCAAAACATTGAAATGTTGCCAAATGAGGAGAGATGATGGAATTACCGCATTAATTGCAGAACACTGACACTTGCTTACAAGAATACTATAGAAATACCCAAATGCACATACAAATGCCAAGTATCAATATAAAAATGTGAAAGTTAGGGTGTAAATTACACATGAATTATTATATCTATGTGAGCACCTGCAAAGTAAAGCTAGAATTTATACCAAAAAATCTATCATTTTTAGAACTTATTTTTCCCTTTCTTTTATATAATTTCAAAGACTTAAAGGCTTTATATTTTATATTTCTTTTTTTTTAAATAAAGGTTGCATTAGTTTACAATATTGCTTGTGTTCTAGAGGTACAGGATCAACCCACTCAAGTGTCATTATCGCACTATACCCAGCACCAAACACACATAACTCTCTGCCATTCTCTATTATACTTCCTTCCTGCTTGTTCTTTCCCCCATACTCACTCTTTCCAATTTGACAGCCTCAGTTCTGCAGTCAGATTTTTAGGGTTTGGTACTGACATGGCTTTGATTCACTCTTTGCTTTGTTTCCCTATGTTACATATTTAAGTGACACCTTTCCATGTTTTTCTTTCTCCTTCTGACTTACTTCACTTGCCATAATTTACCCAGATCCAACCATGCAGTTCCAAATGTCAAACCAGCATTCCACTATGAACATATACAATTCACCTTCCTGGCTTAATTATCAACTTTGCGGCACTTAGGTTGTTTCCATAATTTGGTAATGAACATAACATTCCAAACATGGAAGTTTTCCTTCAAATAAGAGTTTTTGTATTCTTAGAAAACATATGTATGAATGGAATTGTTGGGTTATACAATAGAGGGCTTCTTAATATTTTGAGAAAACTCCATATTGTTTTACATAGGAAACAGACCATACTGCATTCTCACCTACAGTATAAGAAGGCACTTCCTCCCCCCCCATACTCAATTTTTTTGGTCTTTTTAATATGAACCATTCTCATAGAGGTGAGATGGTTTCTCATTATGCTTTTGATTTTCATTTCCCTGATGATAAATGATAAACAATATTTTTTCATGTTCCAATTGACCATCTATATGTCTTCATTAGAAGAGTGTCTATTGGACCCTTATGCCTATTTTTTTAAATAAGGTCATTTGTTTTGTTTTTCTTTCATTGTATGAGTTCTTACTAAATCTTAGACATCAGTCCCTAGTCAGATCTTTGGTGTTCAAATATTTTTCCCATTAGTAGGATGGTTTTATCATTTTTATTTTTTAAGTACACCAATTTAATTTATTTATTTACTTACTTATTTATATTCTCTCACATTGTTGTTTAGTCTGTCAAGACTAAGCTTCTCCTCTCAGGAGTACTCCCCGTAAGTCTCCTACCACTGAATCACACTGAAGAGGCAGGAAGCTGTGTCTCTGAATTATACATCATGTAATACACCAATGCTTGCTTTAAATAATGTAATACACGAGTGCTTGCTTTAAAACTTGAAAATAAACTCCAATTCACCAATTGGTTTCTTAAAATGATCTCAGTAAGCCTCAAAATCTACATGCTTCCACACAAAATAAAACATTACCAAGGCAGAAACTTAATTCTTTCAATCTGTCAAATACTAGAAATGTTCTTATGCTTTTCTCCTTACTTTATTTCCTATACCAATATTTTATAATGTATCAAGGAAAGAAAATTTTGCCTTCTTTTCTCCTAGGCTACAAATTAGGACTTTCACAATACAAAAATACAAGTTGCAATTAATAATCCAATTTGGTTAAAAAACTTGGCATTTTCTCTGAAGTCAAAGCTGCAGTGAGTTAGCATGTCTTTGACCCAAAATACATTGCCTTCAGCTATTGGTAAGTATTTATTTCCAGATCTTGAAAATTAATTTCAAATGGTGAGTTGTAAGTCACAGAAAGTAATATTTCCATACATCCACCTCTGTATCCCATCATCTAACCTTCCTTTGATCTATTCATTGATAAATATGTACAAACATGTCCACCAAAACGACAGTATGACAGAGGGGGTTTTATTCATTCATTTAACAAATATTAAATGTCTGCTCCATGCCAAACACTGTTGTAAGTATTCAACATCAGGGTTAACCAATACATATAACATCTAAACTCTTCAAGTACTTCTATTTCATTGGGGAACCTAGGATTGTCAATTACTAATAAGTGACACATGACTGTAGGTTATTAAAAGTAGTAAGATCACAAGAATCAAGAATCACACTGATTATTTCAGATGGAATTGAACATTTAAACATGTCAAAACAATTCATAAACATAAATTTCATATATACCTAAAATCTTTCCGTAGTTTGAAACATTTTTACATTTTTGTTTTTACTTCAGATCATTAGATTATTTTTCTTCACAGGAAAAATAGTTTCTAACAGGCTCTTAGAATCTTGTTTCCTCCAGAACCTGCTAGTTAATCAAACATCTCACCAAAAATAATATTTCTTCTGTCAAATATTGGCATGATTTTTGAGTAGTGTCTGTGACAGTTGAATAAGTATACACTATCAAGATGCATCTTTTCCCCCAACTCTATAATTAAATTTAAAATTAATATGCTGCTTTCTCATGCTTCATTCTGTTGCATTTGCCTCAATTTCCCTTGGTTATAAAGCATGTTGGTTATGAATATGTATTAGGGTTTGCTGTCAAACCCTGTGAACATCTTCTGGAGCAGAAGATTAAATATGTTATTTAAAAATGGATACATCAGTATATATCATCCTCTGCAAATTTCACCTACCAATGAACATTCATAAGAGACAGAACTCAGTTCATATTGTTATTTCTACTTGCTTCAAAGACTTTTAGTTGGTTTTAATTTTCACATACACTATTATATCAATATTTCAAAAACTCAGCAATCCAAATTGAGTTAAAATTTTGTAAACAGCAAAGACTCAATCTTTGATATCCCTGTACTGAAATTAAGGTTTGGGATTAAACTCTCTTATCTCAAAAATTCCTGAGATTTTCTATATCTAAGGGTAAATGAAAAGTGATTTGGAGTTGCAAGATAAATAAATCCATAAACTGCTCTCTCTTATAAGTAAAGATGATCATAATCCCCAATAAATGTAATAGTTAATATTATTTTTCTCTAAGATCTAGTGATGTTTCCAAGTCTCTGCAACAGATCTAAGATAATATTTATCACTATCATCTGTTTTGCCTATGTTAGAAACTTGAAGCATGAGCCTGACCAGTGAAATGGTATAGGCAAGAGAAAACAGCTACACTCAGCTTCATATAATTACAGCAGAATAAATGTTTATTTTTTTAATTTTAATTTTTGGATTTTGTAAAACACATGATTGCATAATTGTTGATCCCCATGGGATTACACC